>JAHZNE010000972.1:0-104863 GCA_027744055.1 Callyntrura sp. NNG-2020 | reverse complement strand
TTTAGGTCCATGAGCACGGGTGCATAACCTTATCATCATCATGATGGCTTGATTACATTAACGAGCATGTATGTTATGCTTTGTAAAGGGAAGGGCTACGCATATACTACCGTAAGCGTACGTCATGGCGGAATGAAATTTTTCCTTTTTCTGGCTTTTTCTACCTCAGACAACAATCAACGAACCGCAAAAAATGAACGTAATAATAACAACATTAGACACAACACAACAACTACAATAAAAGTGTTATCTGGTTTCATCCTCTTCTTCAACCCTCAAAAAATCCATTGGCTCCTATTATTGTCCCCATTTTACACAAAAACTCATGTTTTTCTCCAAAAACTTACGAAATACAGCTGTCACTGTCGTGAGTTATGTTGGGAAAAGTCAATTGTTCATTTTGTTTCTTGTCCTTTGTTATCATTATTTTTCTGCTGTTTGTAGCTGTACCATTGTTACTGCGCGTGTGTTTTTTGTATTTTCCCGTTGTTCTGCGTTGTACGCTCTCTCGTACTTACTCCATCGAGCGAACCTAGGACTTATGACACAAGTTGGTTGTTAACAACAAAAAACACACGCCGCACATTTTGAGGTTGTCGTGTGCAAAGTTGATTACTGGGTGTCTGCCACCCACTGTTTCATAATAATATATTTCCTAATGAATGTCCTCGTGTTTGGTTGTAAATAATATCACCACCAGCCCTTCTTTTCATCATCATCATCGCCATCATGTTCGCATGTGTGTGCGCCTGGTTTTCTCTCGTCGGGTTCAGTTATAATAGGACGGTTACTTGGCGTGTGTCGTAACTTTATGCGGTTTTACCTCTGCACATTATCAATTATTGCCGTACTTGCAATATGTAACCAAAATACATAAAGAATTTTATAAAATATTCACCATTATCCAGTTAAAAGTCAATGATTGCGTGCGATTTAAGCTTTGAACGACACGTAACATAAATAAAATCTCAACGGTAAACTTCGTATAAAATAATCTGTGTATAATATAAACAAGACATAGGAACAGGAACGAACGACCAAATAAAATTCAACTCATCCTGTTTTGCTGTTCATTTTAAAGCTGCGTCGAAGTACTGTACAATAGCATTGTACTGGGTATTTGTTTAAAAATAAATTCGTGATGCACAGCTTTAATTTTAAATCTGAAAAGTAATCAAGTATAAACCGTCGTCGAAATATATATGTGATCTATGGCGGAGCTACCACATAAAATAGATGTATGTTTGTACCTACACTGCTAGATTTAATTTTCTTTCGAATTGATATGCTAATCCAAAATAACAATGGCACGCGGAAGAGGTAAATCAAACAGCTCACTTGGTGCCAGTGGTGGAGGTAAAGCAGAAGCATCATTGTAGCTTGATTTTATAAGGGAGCCACATTTCAAAGTTCACATGTAAATGTTGCTGTACGTATATATGTGAGATAGAGAGGAAAGAATTAACTATTAGAAAGCAAGCGTGAAGGTGTTGTAGGAAATGTACGGAATGAAATAGACCAGACAACTTTAGTTCGTGCAAGGGAGACGCAAAAAGGACAGACCAAAGGATGACGACGACGACGATGATGATGAGTGGGCAAATTCATTGTCGAGGTTTGCCACAGGAAAGAGGGGAGCGAGCAGAATTAGATAATAAAAAGCGTACAAAGAATAATAAAAGAAGAGCACACAAGTGTGATATTATGAGAAATAGATGAGTTTTCTGTTTCACCGAGAGGGAAGCAGGGAGAAAAATGATTGAATGAGGGATGAGACATATAGAGGCATTAGTCGATAATTTGTAAACTGTGCGCAGCTGGATTCCCGGTTCTCCTTTATTCTCTTCATTGTGTCGATTTTGTAAACACTATTTAAAGTGTTGCTCCAGTACTCCCATTTAAAAAAAATGTGACGCACACATTTTTATTTTAAGTTTTGTTTTTGTTGGACCCAGCACACCTATTCGAGTTGCACTCCATATGAATCAGGATCTGTCGTTGTGTTGTCGGTTGTGTGTCGGGATCGTGAAATATGGAGCATTAATTTCAAAGAAGGAATTACTCCCCTGAGCATCATCATATTGATCAAGTGCTTTGAAAACAATCTTTAATCTGTGAACTTCATCTTTGTCCCGTCGCCATAATATTTCATTGTATGCTTCAATGAATTTGAGGTTTAGTTGTGTGCGGTGAGGCAAAATTCTGTTGGGTTGAGTGAGCTCAATATACCCTCCCCAGTACTTGAATTGTAATAAAATTATTACAGATTGAAGTGAGTGTTGCAATTAATGGAAGGGAAGGCAGTACTGAAATAGATAGCCAGTTTCTCTGGACAGAACTACTATTAGGTAGGGTTTGCGGACTCTAAAAATAGGATGTTTGGGTTAGCTTAACAAAAAAGTAAAGCACAGTAGCTCTATTTGTACGCGTCTCTTTTTCGAACACCCGAGCTTAATCAAACTGTCACAAAATTTGTCTGCAGTACTGTTTATTTTTACAAAGTGTTTACGAACACAGCTTCTTTTGCAATTTTTTCAACATTAGAGAGCTATGATAATAAAAATATCTACATATCTGGCTTAATGACAACTGTAACTTCAATGATTACCAGACATAAAGATAATTTGGAGCTTGGGACCAATCAAATTGTATTAAAAACACGAAGTTATCTGCGAATCGTGTTGTGTGTAGCAAGTACATTTAATAGTGTAGGTAGATAACTTGAGCCAATATTGTTGTTTTCAAAATAAACATTTTTGCACCTCGGGACTGTAATAATAGAAACGAAGAGTTAGAACACGAAACTTCATACATTTCATCCAATATATAGGGGCATCACAGAATGTTTGATTTGAAATCCGTAAAAGTAATAATGCACACAATGGTGATGAGATGAGATAATGAGATTTCTTGAGAATCTAACTATAATATAACATAACGTACATGTATACCTGTAGGATGTAGGGCTATAATTATTCGTTATAAGATGCTTGTTTCATGATTCTTGCTAAATCTGGATTAAGCTTGTAGTCTTCAAAGAAGCACAAAAAATCATTATTTCCTTATTGCCTAAAACTGCATGACAAAATGAATGAATAAATAAAAACCTTGTCGATTTCCACTATCTTCCACTCCAGTCGTATTTGTATTTTTTACACTATGTACGTATGTTACAACACATCCGGTCAGGTGCATATTTTTTCCAGTTGTTTACATGTCTACATATCGACTTAGCATTTCAACAATTTTCCCCTTATAGTGCCAATCAAAGCACATGATGGATGTTGTTCCGCTTGTATGCAAACTTTATATTCAAATATAAAAAATAATGTTTATTTATACAGAAGTACTGCTAGCAGACGTGCAATACGCGGAAGCATTTACAAAACAGTTAAACCAGGTTAAATCATGCTACACCATCTATTTACCTTTGTTTTGAGATCCCCTTACCTATTGTAGCAACGAGCATATGTCGTCGTCATTTTAGGGACACAGACAGTACCGTAAAGCAGTTCTCTCCAAATTCTATGAGTTATCCGTTATCTTTAAAAACAGTTGTTTTTTTTGCTGTTCGCATTAGTTAGGTCACGGAAGGTCGCGTGCGTAATTATTTTTCTTTTCAATCGGAGCTGAAAAAATATGCCGTGACTTTATTACTGCAACAGAGAATTTCATACATGCGGGACATTTTTAGTGTGTCATTTTAACCGACTTTTAAAAATGAAATAAGATTGTTTTCATTAAAGATTTTCTATTGGTCATATGATATGATGGAGCCTTCTATCGTAGGCTCAATACTGTTTATATCACTAAAATTTTATTTAGATAAACACCATATACATGCTAGAGTTATGAACCACGCACGTTGTCGTGATATGATTGAAAGTAGAGAATAAAATCAGCTCAATAAGTATGTACATTAGTTCTTAGAAGCAGAATATTCTGACAAAATGACAAAATCTGTATACTTTCCCATTCCCTGTGAAAGCAAACGTTTCTCTCTCCAATTTTCTCCTTTTTGAAAACTACATTCTGGGAAAATCGACACCTGTGCCATTCCTTCAGCCTAGCAACTTCTCACGAACAACAAAGGGAGCGAGAGTTTATATCGTCATCCTTCCATTCGAATCCTTAACAGGGAGAATGCGAAGAGATAGAGGAAAATAAAAAAACAGTAAAGAGAAGGACGCATAGTAAATGTGTGATAAAGCAAAGCCCATATATAGAGTTGCATTGCATTACTATTTTCTGTTCCTCTCCTGAAACGAACTGTTCCGGGGGTCAGGAAGGTTTTTCTTGTTAGATCTATACATTATACATTATTATTATTATTACAGTATGCTTATTACAACCTTCGGAATAGTAGTTCAAAGTACATTACGATACGAAGAGATCCTTACTGAATTGCTAGAAATGGTTGCACTTGAATATTGAATCTCCCGTATAAGAATACTGCTAGTACATAATGCACGCATTCAAACATCAGATAAAAACTGTTTATTTCGCGAGTATATCATCATTCATCATTACACAAAATCTTTTATGTACTCTGGCACGAATACCAACACCAACCAAGGTATATAGAATTTATGCTCCAAAGTTATTTGCTTGCGAAATATCGATTTTATTTCTTGCTCAACTACCAAGAAGTAGAAAAATGGAACCAAAAACGAATTTACTATTTTGTCACGAAATAAGTCCTGATGAAGTATAAATTGGTTCTACAATGAGTTGGACCAAACCTGAAATGGTTCATGCTCTGTATCATGATGCCCCAGAAAGGATGTCCTTTACTGCAACGCACCTACCTGGCATTGGCATACCTATGCCATTAAGGGAAAAACTGAAGCTGTGAAATAAAAGATGCTGGGTATTAGAGAGTCGATATAATTTCATCGTGTTTAAAAACTTACTAATAAAACCTATTTTTAATTCCATTAACTTAAGTTGTTACAGAGTATAGTTACATTTACATCCAAGATGTCGATAATCTCTTGGTAAAATAATTTCATATTCATTTGGTATTAAAAATAGCACGACGAAAATGTTATTGCACAGTTTGGAATGCAACGTAATTATAATAGAACTAAAGCATGTACTACATATATGAACACAATCACAAAAATTAAAAGTGTGCTCCCAATAACAAGTAACTGCGATACCTCTTCTCGAAAACTTAAAGTATATTTTTATAAAGATATGAATATCATATTTTGTTTTCGCACTTTTCACAATGTCCCGATATCTCACGTGTCGCAAAACATGGAGGCTGATGAGCGACCACCTCTGGGATCCTCCGGAGTCCAAACTTTAGCTACCATCACGGAACTACTGTAATGGCCCTTCTCGCTAGACCAAGACAAGGAATGACCTCCGATGGGACCGAATTCTCCTGAGAGTTATAAAAGCATAAATGTTGGTTTAATTATCACAAAAGACCACAATTGAAATGAACAACATAATGTGACGTGCCTATTTAATCCAAATATTTATTTATCCACTGTAAACCACAAAAGTCGGAGACAGATAAGATAAAATAAGGTAAGCGTAACTAACCTCGATGACTCTGAATTACAACCTTCTTTGGCGGCTCTGGGACAGGACCTCTAGTCTCCGTTCCACGGTCGTTTTTTACAACCTCCGAAAGAAAATTGATGTACCCAATGGCCAGTTTGAGGGTATCCACCTTTGATAATCTCTTTTCATAAGGTAACGTAGGTATGTGAGCTCGGAGCCCTTCAAATGCGTCATTAATACTCTGCATTCTCTTTCTCTCCCTCATGTTAGCAGCCTGCCTTTGTTGAATTTGCTGCTGGGGACACCGTTTTCTCCTCCTCCTCGTTCTAATACTATTTTCTTGATCGCTCAAGCCGGACAGAGGGGAATCGTCATCCAAAAGACCACAATCTTCCATGTCGTTGGAACTTTCATTATGGGTGCTGTAGAAGGAGTCTGACATAAATTCGAAATGGGCAGACTCGAAGAACTGTCGATTCATCGACTCCAAATCTAAATTTTCTGCGTTGTTGTACATGATTGGCATTTAGCTATATCCGCTTTTTCTCACACAAAATCTAAATCTTATAATCAATGTATTTAAACTCTTAAAACACTTTGTAGCGGCGCACTACTCAGTCACTTTTCAGCACGTCGTTTCATTGTAGTAACTTAACAATGACTTACAACAATAAACGTAAACAAACCGACGTCTGTACTCATTTTATACACAACAAAAGTAAAACACGTGTCTGTCGTTCGTCAGTACTTGTGTTCGGTGATCGGACGCGTGTGAGCAATTATGTATTTCGTATTCACTACTGATTATCGTATTTAATCCTTGATATATGGAACATAATTCGTATATGACTCGACTAGTTAAGATCAAATACAGAATAAATAGGAAACAATATAAATATTTTAAGGTGAGAAACCCACTACTTAAAAAGGTATGATAAAAATTGACTAGATCGGACTTGTACAGGACGCAGTTCACTTAAGATATGTTTGAAAAAAAGGAAATGTTGTTGGGCATATATATGTTCTACACACATTCAATCTGGTACTGATGCACGGTGGTGATAGAATGAGTACTTGATGAGGTTAAAAATGAACTTATACTACTTCCTCAAGGGTAGCTGAACGGTGTACACGAACCTTTTCAAGAGAGAAACGCATATGTTTTGGGCAAGTACCAAATACCAGCGACACGAACCACTGTGTATGTAGCTTTCACCCTTTCTCGGTTGTTCGTTCTTTCTTTCTCTGTGTCAGTAAAAAAGGGAATACGGGAACATGTATGCTGTGCTACGACTGTTAGTAGCTGTGCTGTGCCATCCACTGGACTCCAGGAAGGAAGCAATACTGGTTATTACGTTTCCGATTTCCCTGTTATTTAAGGGGTTGGATTTAGTAGCACGACGGAAGTATTAGAGAACCTTGAATACCGTACTGGGGAGGGCGTGGTTTCCTACTTATTAGCCAACGGTATAGGCCACAGGGTGAGGGAGAGTTTCAGTTGCAGAAGAGTGGATGCACGAGAGTCACGAGAGTAGATGTGTGTCTCTATTTATATGTGTTGAACGTAGTTTATTGCTGCAGCATTAAAAATCAAAATATTTCCGAATTCGGGCTCCCAGGTAGAGGATTGAAGCAAAACTGATGAGAAAATTAGAGTGAGGGAGGATTAATATTAATACATAGTAAGTTGCATGATGAGAAGAAGACCAGGGAACATCATTGTAACCATTGTATTATTGGCCATTACTGTTAATCGTGCTAATTAATGGTAATCTGTATTGATATCGTATTCAGATTCAAGAAAATGGCATAAAACCGATATTTAACGCGAGTCTGGAAAATGCCAATTCAATCATTTAAAAAAAATGATCAAGGCCGTGTCTGAATATACAGAAAACCCCAAGATTCGAGATTGAGTGTAATATATTCGCTTACGCCAGGTATAAGTAAATAACTTCTCAATTTGACAGAGTTCAAATAATCAATAGTTGGGAACAAATTGTTCCATAAAATTTACAAAACATGTGTTCAATGTCATATTTTGGCGTGGGAAAGAAAATCTGCTTGTATTTGGATACGACGGATATACTTTGTAGGGAAAAGCGTAAAAAATGTAAATAGCAACACAATATGCATCCAATGCACAATAGGGATGTACTTGTACAAAGTGGTTACTTACAACAGCAGAATAGATGTTGCAAACGTTGCAGATGTGTAGTTTCTCATGAAATTGATGAGTTTGGCATGAGTATTGGTGTATTGTTTCTGGAGCAGGTCAATAAAATCAAAAGGAATTAGTTTTATCTTGACAGAAAGGATTAAGACGTGTCGATTATGTTATCCATCGATTGTTTTCCGATCAATAAATGAAAGTAAGCGGGAATTATATTTCCAATAAGTGTAATCCTATCGAACTTTGTATTAATCGATCAATAGTCAATAGGCATAGCTCTTGTACTACATCACCTATCACCATGCGTGTCGCTTCGAGTGCCCGTTGTAAGCGGGCTCTATACACTGAAATGTTAAAATTTTGGATATATTAAATAACAGAATGCAGGGTATTGTAGAAGTAATTATGTAGATGATTAATTATTGGCTGTTTTTCATGGACTGCAAAACCGGTTGAAATTCAAATATTTAGTTTTACTTTTTACGTTGTTCGTTTTTTGTCCACAGGAATAAGTAAGTATCATTTGAAATTTTACTAAAATGATTACAGTGAAATCGTTATACAAGTAGAGTAACTATTTATCAAACTGCTGCTAACAGGGAGTAGCTGTAACTTTTATTATTATTTTTAATAAAAAAAGGTTAGTCAAAATTATCGATAAATCTTATTTATAGCGAAAACATGAGGAGAAATTGGCGATTACCGTTTGCTTTAGGATGCAGTTTTTTAAAGTTTTAGGGTAGATTTGGTAGCATTGGCTAAACTCTTTTCAAGCAGGTGCCGATTGGATTTGAAAACTACATTCAAGATAAGTTAACAAGGTATAAACAGTAGCTTCATCGTAGTAGTGTATATATACTGCAAATTCAACCATCTTAAACTTTCCGACGACGCACCAAGTGAGCGCATGCTATAGATAACAAAGGTTTTAAATGGCACATTTTATTATATTACACCGACAAGTAATGTAAATGTAATTTGTAATGCATGTGTAAATGTTCCCTGATGTATGTGACAACGATAAAACGATGTATCCAATCTACATCAACGGAGTGAACTACGACATTTGAAAGTGCCAGCTTACAAATTGCCTTTTTTTATAGCAATTTTGTTAGTGTAAACGTTGCATTTGCCTCGTCGTATCGGTAGATCATTACGGTTCTCACTTGTTAAAGGTATCGTTATAGCCTGCGGTACGGTGACTTCACTGCATCTTAGGGATTTGTATGATACCAAAAAAACATTTTTTACAATTAATCGTGTTTACAAAAGGTTAATGAAAGGTCTTGTATGCGGTTTGTCAAAAAACTGTCATGTTGATGTTAAAAAAATATAATGTTATACAGATTATATCACTTTAGTCATATTTGTAATTTTCTCTGCGCGTTGTTATATAACAAAGCGTCGTACATTGTTCTCAACTAACGAGGAAAATAAATTTGCAACTTGTTAGACCAATACTCTAGATATCAGCCCTTGGTCGATGATTCTGCTACTGAGACTTTCTATGATGAACCCTTCTAGCATTGATTGATTGACCATCTCTTTCGACTGGCTAGACGAGATACATACCGAAACCGAACTGATAAATGATTTACTGATCATCAATTATATAATGATTAAAATGAAGTTTGTTAATTCATTTTTGGTATAACAATGCTTGTATGTAAATACATTAAAGCATTGTAACAAAACAACAAAACATTCAAAAATAAAATAAATTCCCGATAATAACATCCACACAAACTTTACGTATTCCCAATACCTATGCAAGTTTTATGTGATCGTTCTGAGAATTTTATCTTGAAAAGAATTTCAAAGGCTTAGCATTATGTTTTCCTTGTAATCATGTACATCACTTTTAATATATTGTCTAATTTATTGCAAAATACATTTGCTGAAACTCCTTTCCGCTGCTTGTTATTACTACGAAAAATACTTATGCTGAATATATTTACATGAGATCAGTATGTTTGTCTGAGCGTCTGTAATCTCGACAGTTCTTAAAGGAGTTGACGCATTTCGCTCAAACTTGGCGTAAGTTATGTACCCTATTGATAAGACACGAACGAGAGATTATTATGCTCCTACATATATTTAAAAAAATATTTGTAAGAAACATATATTTAAATACATGAATACCATGTTTTTCCAAATTGTGGATTAAATTCTTTTATTGTAGCTATATTTTTCTCTCACACGTAAATCCCCTCACCAATTTTTTTTGAAATACAGGCAGTTGTTCCATTCACTGTGCCTTTTTAGGCGTTAATTTACATAACAAACAATTCCATACATGTAAAACAATAATTTTTACTTATTATTAATATCAAAGATTGGAAGCCAACCTTACAATATGATTTAAAAATTCTCAAATTTTTCCTTCTGTTACACGGGGCTGTAAAAATTGTTGAGACTTTTTACTTTAAAGAATAACAACCCAGGAGAAGAATCACCGGATCACACGATACGAATGTCTCCCCCTCGTCTCCCTCCTGTTCCCACACGCAGTGAATTATCATGCCCTCTAATAATTGTTGTCATTCATTTAATATTTATTTCCTAAATATACTAATTTCAGGATACCAACAAATGTAAGTGAACACAAGCGTCGGTCGTATTGCTTAAAGAATGCCTAAATATAATCGCTCGTTGTTTTCAGTTATCGATTGAACTAGCTGCAGTATGATCCAATATCCAATCTGTTGACTGTTGAAGGAAACAAATTACAAGCACAGAATAAAAAATTCCACGTGTGATGAATAACAAACTATGTAATTTCCCGTACAACTTTCATTTGTAATATTTAGGCATGTTTACAGCTTGTCATTATACAATTATTAAAGTGTTGCCGGTATCGCATTTAACCACTCCCGACACTTTTTATTTGTCTGAAATATTTTTGACCATTTATCTTCCACCTCTATTAAATCTTCCTTTTCCTTCTCCCTAGCCTGTACGTAGGCCGTCTTGAATGTGGGTATCATCAGTTCTGGTTCCCATAATCCCGGGAAATAATCAGTTTTCCAGAATATTTTATCCAGCGGTGGTGCTCTAGCTCGTAGCTCCGCTATATGCTCTTCCCTCGTTTTCGGTGGATACACATTCCTCTTCCAAGGAGCTTTACTCCTTTTTGTAGCCACTTCTCGTTGTCGAGATTCAGTCTTCCCCTTAAACTGCCAGTGCTCTTCCTTCAGTTTCATTTGCCTCGAAATCATCGGCGACCCTGTAATTACAAAATTAAGCTTTCATCGTCCCTATTTATCACCGCTTATTCGCGTTAGGGTATCATATTTTTAAGTAATATTGCGTTCTATTTTGTACTATGAAAAGACGTACCTAATGCTTCTCTGACGATCATACGCAATTTCATCAAATCCTCTCGCTCCTTCTCTGTTGCCATCCTACGGGTTTCTGTAGAGGCACTGCTAAGGATTTTCTTGGTGTTGGGCAACTTCACTAGTTGTTTATCCTTCCGCAGTATGGAAGGTTGGTCTTTTCCTGAACCATGCGGTACACTGCCATGTGTGGCCGCAATAGCAGCTTGATGTTCTCTTGAGTACGTTGACCGTATCACGTCACTGTTTGGTTTAGGATACCTCTCGTCCAATGCCTGTGCTTTGTTCACCTCTGAATATTGCATTGCTTTAAAGTATAAATATGCCAGATGCTGGTTTCTGTCACTTGCGGTAATGCTGCTACTACAAGCGTCCCGAAAATGTTGCACAATATCGTGCGATGAAGCAAGAATATCCTGTTTCCGTATGCTTTCTCCTCGCAACTTTTTCTCCTTTTCCTGCACAGCCAAATGGCCAATTTCAAAATTTGGTGAGAACGGAGGCAGGTCTGCCGTGTGAGATGTGGAATCATCCTGGAGAATTTTCTGCCAGGGAACATCACTCCCAATGTAGCTTGTCGCATATACATCGTATCCTCTGGGTTTCGGCTTTTCATACTTTCTCAAATGGGTTGTTAATGACGCTAAACGCTTTCTATATGAGGAATCAGAATCAGGCTGTTTCCCACAACAGTCCATGGTAAAAGCAGTACAACAAGCTTGTTTCGTAAATTGTCGGCTTCATTCAGTTCACCTTATCTTTTCAATTATCTAATGCGTTCTGACAGACAGGCAGTCAGGATTCCTGTTGTGCAAGGGCATGAATCCTGCATAGTTCTCATTTTCTTTGAATTCACATGTTTCACATATATTCTGTGTGAAAAGTGAAGGCGGCAGACAATCTAAACTCCACCAATTACTACACAAAGAGAGACAAGAGCTTAATAATGCTTAGCTTATTTGCACCCAACTACTACTACGGTATATATATTCACATTTTTCACCTTGTCTTGTCACACCTTGAAGTATTATTATTTCTTTTTTTCATTGTGTACAATTCAATAGAGAAGTAAAACTCTGAAACGGCTCTTATTTATCTTAACATAATCAACCGTAATTATTTCACGTGTCGTTTTATGGAAATGAAAATAGGCTGGTTCGTTAGATGCGCACGCTGGGGACTACGTGACTACATCCTGTCGTTTGTCGTTTTACACTAACGTTCATTCTATCTCCACAAAGGAAAGTTTTCATGCAATAAAGGAAAACATTCTTCTCTTGCATAAATGCCTTGAATGAGAATTGTATAGTTTTCATCAGGAACAGGGAAATAGATATAATATAGCTTAATGTGCAGGTATGCCGTCAATGCGGGGCAGTGAGAAAATCGGCATTTTATGACACCGTCACCGCATACTCACAGTGTTGTGTTCTTTACAAAAGGCGGAGAAAGTCGTGATGTCCCGAGGTATCGATCTTACAAGCGTGTAGAGGAATTGTGATTATGGAACAATCTCGTGTTAAAAATGATGAAACCACGAGTTCCGTAATTTAAGTTGATGAATGACTGGGGGGGCTGAGCAAGCTTCCTGGAATAGCATACCCGCGTTGTTCCATACATTTCCGGATATATCCTGTTCCAAAATTGAAAGGTCGTATTTTTTGTGAAATTATAGGGTATTGCACATCAATACATCAGACAAGGAGCTTATAATTGTATACTAGAGGATTATTTGGTGTAGCATTTATACTCATTTTCTACGAGGGAATCAATATGTAATTGGCATGAAATATTGAATGTTTGTTCGACTACGATAATTACAGGCAGGGGTGCGGTCGAAGGACTCATTAATTTAATTTTATATACATTTACCTTTTATTGAGGTAGTTTCTGTGAGTCCGTATCAATTTTTGAAAAAAGGAATAACATATTTCACGAATATGGATAGACTCGAAATGCCAGCAGAATTATTGTTAAGCTCGCGGGGGAAATACTCGTGGTTCTTCCAAGAAGTGCTATGTAATCAAAATTTTGTAGTTTGCATGATGCTTAACGTCTAACGTACATATCATCACGGCTATATATCAGCGACAATGCCCTTAGGAATGCAATCTTTGAAAATACCAACTTTTTTATTTGCTGCTTCAGTCCGTTGAGTTGTTTGTACGGTCGTTGGGATAAACAAAAATCTTGAAAATGGGGAATGGTAAATTCTTTTTTGAGGAATCGATGAAAGTCCACGTGTGGATTAGTATTACTAAATTTAATTGTGAAGCATCCCAATGGTGGCTCCTCTCCTGATCCAAAAGCCATATACGACTTTTTTGTGACATCGGTGAAGTGTCAAAGGCTTTTGGCATTTGAAGAAAATAATGATAATTGTTCGCTTGAACATCAGATAGACTTGTTCCATTATTGGCATTTCCGATATTGATCACAGGAAAACATCTACAAACACTTGTTAATTTTATATAAATATTGAATATCACAAGAGATTTTGAGAGGTCAATTTTTAATGAAATGGTCTGCCGGTATTCCGCAGGTAGACAGCACTGGTGCTCTTTAAGGACATGGTATTTGAATGTACTATGGAGAGTACTTAATTACTGGAGAGCGTTTCAAGAGGGGTTGCGTTGTGTAAATTTTGCTCTAGACTAACAACAAACCTACCTACGCAAACTTTAACCTTCTTCAGGTACGCACAAGAACAGTTGAAGCATACAGCATTGATTGAGACATACAAGCAGAAGTAAAGCAGTTGTTATCGTTGTCGACACGTCAGTACCGACTACCGACTTCCACAGTCAGTACAATATGTTTTGTATTGGTTGGTTATATTTAAGGATCTAAACACTTGTACTTTACTTGCATTTTTTGGAAACAGTATGTTTGTGTGCCGTTCTGATATGCAAAAATTCATCGAATGGAAACTATTTTCTTTTGTTATAATCTTGTTTCTCTACGTTAACCTCTGTAACATGAACATTTTTGCAGGAGCCTTTAAAATAAAAATAACGTACACTTTACAAGTAAGACTACTCATCACCTCGTCTTGTCCATAACAGCAAGAATACCAACGCGTCCTTTAATAAAATAACTTAAGCTATAGTCCCGTAAACATCCTTCAGTCAGTCAACATCAGTACCACTTTTGGTAAGAAAATTACATTGGATCATGGTTGTCTATATAAAAGGTATACATTTCTTTTGCACACGTTTAATTGGCACGATGGTGTGCGGGTAGACATTTTAATTAAGGTCTCCATCTCACCGTTGCTCCCAAGTTGCGGACTCCCGTCCAACAGCTAAGCTTACTAAACTAAACTAAAATTATATTAATTTAAATAATTAGATTACCGCACCATCTAGCCATGTATGCCAACAAAATGGATATCNACTAAACTAAAATTATATTAATTTAAATAATTAGATTACCGCACCATCTAGCAATGTATGCCAACAAAATAGATATCACATTTCATTTACTTTTGCGGAAGGTGTGTGGTCTGTGTACAATCACGAAAGGTAAATGATATTGATATAATCTGACAACGCAACGCCATGATGAGTCAGTAGACAATATTTACTTGCTTGCCGAGCAGCAGCACACTATCAACTGTTATACCTGCCTATCGTTTTGTAACCAAACATTTTTTATACTTTAATCCGCTTTCCATATTCCATACGTGTATCTGCCATTCATGGAAATGCACTCGTACACGTTCTTGCGAACGGTGACAAGGACTTGCAGACTTCACTAACAGCCTAATATAATATAGCATTAGTTACCTATTCACAGCTCGACCTACATTCTCCCATGATCAAATTAATATTTGTCTACTGATGAAAGGAATGAGGACACACCGGAGTGTTGATCGGAAGGCAATGCACTGTTAGCTAAAAGTTACTCTATCTATCGCCTACGCTGCTGCTCCAAAGAAAATCGTAATAACTTTCTTTACGGAATGAGCGTACAATGGGGAGGTACACCAGGAAAACTATTTTTGACATGCATGCATACAATAAAACTGGAGTTACCAGCAATTGAAAATGTCGAGGATGAGCAAAATGACATTGATAGACGTTTGTTGAGAAACATGCAAAAAAAATATCATAAAATCTCGGCCAATCTCCGTCTACTATTGTGCAAGCACAAAATTATTGAAGAAAACTTGCAGAAACACCGCACCGCAGGAGAGTCGACGTTTATAGTAGTTTCAGTTGAGTCCAGAGAGATTATGTTATCAAAATTGCCGCGATTTCAGTTTTTATCTGACTGCCTGTTTATTTGGATGCCGACGGAAGACAGGTTCTCTGGCTCAAATTCGCTATCAAATTGCATTATACAATATAGTTTTTAAACTTTCAATTTTACAAGAAAATGCTTTTTAATTTTTGAATAATACATAGCATTCCGGAGTGCCTGCCAAAAATCTGTGCTTCTTAAAAGCAGTTCTCTTTCCTTCTGTAAATTTTATAGTGTGCCTTTCCTTTCTACCAGCAAGCATTCCATTACACCAAGAGTGGGCCAAGCGTCGTCGTGGCGCAAAGGGGAAATCAAAGTATAAAACAAGTTGATACAATTAAACAAGTTCCTGTTGTGTACCGCTCAATGGCTTGTCTGATGTGGGTACATTTAACCTGTTTACAGTTTGTATTAATTAGTCAAACTTTTCTTCTACTACACACAGGATCAAGGAAATGGTTATTTAGCCCTACACAATTCCGGAGTGTATGAATTGAGTTACCGTTGCTTACAAAGTGAATTTGTTTGAGTGTTACGTGAGCTACAAAGGGGTAAGTTTTCCTTTTATGAATACAATTTTCCTCTTTTCAAAGATTTCTTGTCTATCACAACAGATTAGCAACCAGTCTCGAGCCTTCATCATGCAAGATGATGGTTGTAGAGATCGATATGTACAGTTATTGGGGTACTTGTTGTTTATACTTGTGTAAGATAGCTAGCATATCACACGAAAACATTATATTAAACATATGCAGAAACACCCTGGACACGGTTAAACATGTGTAGGTGGTTCAATGGTACATTAAACTGACAGATTGCTTTAAAAAGCTACTTCAAGAGACATTTAACCGCATATACCTGTGAAAGCCTACAGCTAAAAGAGGTAGAGTGCTGCCTATATCAAAATGATATAACACATACATGCCTAAGTACACGTGTCACTATCACACAATTTAATTTCGAGGATTCGTTGTTGACTATTGCAATCATAATCTCGGGCTGGTAATGCAAGTATGCTGATAAAATGCACGATAAGAAAAATTGAGCGTACAGCCTAAAGCATATACATGTAATATTAAAGCACCAAAAAGATAAATAATATACATACTTCAACTTTTGAATTGCGTTCTAGGTTTTTTTGGTTGTGCATTAATTCCTGGGAAGCTTCATACTTCTTCTTTGGGTTGATCAATGATCATATATACATGTTGTGTAGGAGGCACACGTTTGCTGCTTTCCTGCTATTAATGTGAAAAAGAGAAAGCAAAAGCGGAGAGAAAAGTTAGAAACTGACTTTCTCGGTTTTCCTGAAAGTCGTACTTGGAATATAAAGTAGAGCAGAATATGGGGAAGCGCCAGTTCACAGTAGTATGAAGACAGTTGTGGGGCGAACTTATCTCTTATTTTTCATGTAAGCGTAGGCAGTTTTTTCTAACTAAAACAGGCTTTAGATGCATTACTCTGCTCTTCGTCATGCATTGTCAAATATATAAACTTGGATTATGTATAATGTTTATGTCGACTACCCACCCGCATATAATAATAATGTCTCTACTATGATGAATACCCGTACATTGTTGTTGTTATTGAATTTTGAGGTCCCATAATTCTGCTGATCGAAGCGTTTACAAGTTTTTTCTCGATAATTTGTTTTTTAATAGTCAATAGTTGTTGCTATATCCAGAGAAAATCGGATTTATTGGAGAAAATCAATTTTTGTTAGATAATTGCATTGCAGCATAGCAGAGAGGATACCCGAACATAAATTTTTGTATGTAAAAAATAACCCTACGTGCCTAATAAGTCTCCCGATGTTCCATTACGCGTGCTAGACATGGCATTGTACTAAAATGAAGTATCAGGCGAAACTTCTCAGACTGCATAGTCAATAGCTGTCCATTTTCATTGTTTTTCCCACGCGAAATTCGCAATGAACTTTCAATCCTTATCAGGGGCACCCTCATTCCAGCCAGAGGACAGTCACACTGACAATGAGAATAGATTGTCATTAAATCTCCTCGTGTCACATCGCATGTTTTGTATTCGTGTGTCGAGTGTCGCTTTGTTTGTATCCATCTTTGTTAGCTCTTGATTTGAAGTGAAGTGGTTACACTTTCTACATACCTACAATGAACTCTCAGGTTTTATAGACATTAAGCGCCACTTTGTACTCAA
Source organism: Callyntrura sp. NNG-2020 (assembly GCA_027744055.1). NCBI lineage: Eukaryota > Metazoa > Arthropoda > Collembola > Entomobryomorpha > Paronellidae > Callyntrura > Callyntrura sp. NNG-2020. The sequence goes on along the minus strand of JAHZNE010000972.1, from coordinate 87,415 downwards.
ACAAAAATTTCAGGACACTTACCTATTTGCTTGTACTTAATCAATGTAAACACGCCACGAGTGCAAAACTACACAAACATTGTGTTACTAACAATCCAACATATTTCTGTCATTTGTACTCCCATATAAATACAAACATTGCTATAGACAGTTACGTTACATAAACATATGATGATACCCAGAAAAAGAAAGCAAGCAATATCGAAAATCCATTTTGTCTCCTTCAATAACTCCATATATACAATCTGCAGCTCTTGGAAGAATATCACACACTCAATATACCATCCAGGAAGCTACAAGCTCTGAAGCTCGCGGTATATGATGGGAATTGAGAAATACTGAGAACGTTTTGTAGGTACATGTATGGTTTCTGCAGCTTAGTTAGCACATAAAAAAGCTGGAAAGGTTAGCACATGCAGACATATCGTTACATTTTATATCTTGCTTGTGCACTACAACTGTGAGTTCACTTTTTGTAATAAGAAAAACAGCAGCGAGCTCAGTTCATTAATATGGGCTTTCGCTCAAACGAAATTTGACCGTAGTATTCCAGTACTCGTGAAAGATATGTATGAACCAACTTGTATTACCAAACTCAACGAGTTTGAAAAATATAGAACAAATAGAAGAAATAGATAAAAAATGCGTTATGCATTTTCTTTATAGTACTACCTAAATAGAATTATAAGGTATGGCTCATTTTATACAAGTTTCAACGATACCATAAACTAATTCTGAGATACTTTTGTCGCGTATATAGCATGTATTAAAAATGTGTTATGTATCTTCTTTATAGTACTACCTAAATAGAATTATAAGGTATGGCTCATTTTATACAAGTTTCAACGATACCATAAACTAATTCTGAGATACTTTTGTCGCGTATATAGCATGTAGCACGTATACACACACATAGGAGTATAGACAAGGACTCTCTTCCAACTTTTCTCCCAAAAGTAAACAGTTTGATAATGCGTTTTGCAGCAGATTCTTTCGTTAACTTTCTCCGTGATCATTTAACTTGGTAGTAGCATTAGTGTAGCTCTTCCATAGATAAACGTCTATTAAATTATTCGATTAAGTGAACTTTAGCATTGTGACAGGGGAGACGGGAACGGGAGTTGAAACATTTACATGTGTACAACTACATCTACATGAAATTTTATTGACATTTTTTTAGACTGGAAGGATAATGGATATGTAATGTAGGTACGGAGTAGTAAAACATGCTGCCAATTTTTAAATTGAACACAGGATATTTTGCATGTTGTATCGCTATGAAAGGAAATAGCAAAAATGTATTTAAATCGGATACTTTGCTGTAAGCCAGATACGAGATATACTGACATGCTGTATCGTCGTGCGCTCTGGGGGCTGCTGGGCATGGAAGAAAAAAACGTAATAGCTTCTTACCACAATAAAAATGAACTGTAATGCATGCACATACTTAAAAGTTGAACGAAGGTTATGATGACATGTGTTAACGTTAAATTTTTCCATGTTCATACTAGCGTAGCGCCTTAATAGTTATTTTCGCCAAATCAACTTCGATAATGGACAATTATCTGACCTTCAGTATCGACAGAACAGCCAAGGTTCCAATCCAAAGTGACTATATTAGGCGTTCACGTATGCTATTTTCACAAAGTAATTCAAGCGATATATTAAAAAGTTTCCTTCGATATTAAAGCCGCAAGGCTTTATGCAGACAGGAACACAAAGACTGTAAAATGTCATTCCGGTGGCAGCTACCGTGACGTTTCTATCATCGTTTTTCTTAAAATCGTTTTCTCCCCTTTTAAAGGCGATACAAACATCCAATTTTTCTCGCTACAAACGTCTTGATACAACGCAAAGTATACATATTTGTCAGCACCATATTATTATCTCAAACGCCTCGTCTTCCTATTTTATACCGTTTTTCTCCGCATTACGACGTTTAATCGCGTGTACATATTAGCCACATATTTTTCTCCTTTTGAATAGCACATTCCCCCAACCCTGGTGAAAATTGTCTTTTGGGTGAGATGGTAATGGACTTGTCTGTCCAGTTAAATGGAAAAAGTTTCATGTAGCACGAAGGAAAAGCGCCGACTTAGAACTTGAGACTTCACCGTAGTCCATTTTCTCTCACACTCCATCGCAATAGCTCCAAACGACTTGAACAACGCTAGTTATAAATTTCCCACTTGTATAGAGCTGAATGTGTGTACGTACGTACATTTTGAGCCATATACGTACATTTGGCTCTATTGTCACCCATCTTTCTGCTAGTCTATCTACCTATCTGCATATATATGCCCGTTCAAAACATGTAGACATGCCTACCTGTTCCCAATAGCGCAATGACGTGAGCAGTGAAATGTCATTTTACGAGTAAATTACCTTCGTTCTGCGGTCAACTGACAAGTTGTACTTGTACTATCGTGTTTTGTGTGCACTTTTCATTGATTGTGTGAGTAAGGTTAGTCCATCTGTAAAACTCCAGCGGCAGCAGTTTCAATGCAATATTCTTCTTGTCAACATATCAGCTTCATCTAAGTTCCATATTTTCATTATTCCTTGTTAGTACTTTGTTCCTTCGGGTGGTGATTTTGCATACGCGATAGGAAATCGTAAATATTATCACTCCAGTTTAGCTGTTTATTAATAAACGTCTTACGCAATTGCGATACAATTTGTAATCAAAATCAACATCATGTTCGCCACCTGTAAATTTCCTTTGAATTCCGCCCTACTTGCTAGGAATACTAACAACTACTTCTCATCATTCCACCCTCCTATCAACGCGCTACTACTGTGATAATTACACAACACACAGTGCTCTTCATAAATGTTCCATTTTTCTGTAGTGCTGCTGTGTGCGGTTTTACCATGTATGATCCACTCCTGTAATAACATTGGGAAGAACCGTCAAACATTTCCGGAATGTACACCAACTACAACCGCGAGGCCCTCAGCGGTTTGGAAACGAGCACGAAATACACAGAGTACCTGCAATCCCTTTCCAATGGAGATATCAGTCCAAGTGGAGAGAACTACTTTACTGAGGGTGCTGCTGGTAACAGGAACAGATCCCAACGTCGCCGCCGACGTAATAACCTGGAAGGCTCAACCCCCCTCTTATATACGTCTGACAACGAAGTAAAGTTTGCAAACATTTTCTCTCCAAATGAAAGTAATGCCCTGAAACTTCATCTTCTTCAAAAAACCTCTAGTCTTCCAATACTTGGTCCTGAGGACGATAAAAATAATAATGATAATAATAATGCTCGTGGTGATAGCGGGGGTAGTGCAGTACGGGGGGACGATGATAGTAGTGCTGTAGATCATCAATATGATAGTGATTCTAGACTACGTAATAGACGTAGATCAACGGCTATTGGATTGCTGCATGAAAACCGTAATAACAATAATAACGTTGCTAACTCCCGTCGGAAAGGTGATCCCGTAGCCAATATTCTGTACTCAACTATAAGGCATGGGGCAGTCACCAGTAATAATAATAATGGTAATGACTATGATAATCCTTCTGCAGACGAAACCCTCCATACTGGTTCTGACTCGAAGGTAGACTATGACCCGCATGAGCCCTTAGCAGCCGTAGATCAAATTGCACTAAGACATGAGCTATTAAATAATATTCGTGCCATTAGTCGTGCTACCTATTTTGAGGACTTGTATACGGGGAAGGTGCGGAAAAATTCGGCATCCCCGGAAGCAGAAATCCTAAGACTGTTGGAGAATAAGGATGCGGCAGTAGTAAGCTCTTCTGTGGCAGAAGATACTCTGGGGGAAACGACGATTCCGTCGAAAGATACTAATTTAAGTCGAGTAGACAGGTGGGTCAAGGAATCTTCCCAGGCCAGTTCCCGGGCTGCTCAACACAGTAATGATACTGATGAGGATAATAAAGTAGGTCAGCATGCTTCCCTGTACCATCAATCCGTCTGGGATGAAGAACATGGTCGAGAGAAGAAAAAGTCGAAGGGAAAAGGGAAGTTGGGTGTTAGTGGACGTGGACGGGGTCGTGTCAGTGAGGTGACAACTGACTCTGACGGGGAAACTCCATCTGCCTACATTCGAAGGTTAACAGAAGCCAGCAAGTATCAAAATAGCAATTCTAATAATACTAATAACAATAATACAATCGGCGAGCATCATGATCCTACTTCTGTCAAACATTTTAGTAAAAATACTGATAGTAGAAACGTGGTAGTAAATAACATGGGAAAACCTATCATTCCTTCTGGATTTATTGCGTCATCCAGTGCCTATCTACGCGAAAAATATTTAAATGATAGTAACCCAAGTATTTACAAGTCGAATGAAAGATTTCTAGTGGTAGACACGTCACCCCAGCATGGTTCCCGTCGCCCTTTTAGTTTTGGAGTTAGTAATAGTACTGATGACTATGTGCCATTAACTGTATCCCTGCCAAATGTAGCTCAAAATGTTAGTACTCCCTACCGACCAACACCTGTGCATGCATCTTCATATAGAACGCATGGTGTACCTGGCGCAGAAAATTTGACTCATTCTATGGCAAACCTGTCAACAGGAACGACATCGACAAAAAACACTGTCCAAAAGACACGACTTGACAAAAGAAAATTGCATGCTACTACTTCTGATGAACAGGTTGGAAGGAGAACAATGGCTCCCATCCAGCAAAAATCCCAGCAGCTGCTCCCAAAGAACGCCACCGTAAGGGTCATTCGACACTCCGAACGAACGGGGCCGGGAATTTACACCAGACTCAATATGAATCAGTGGGTGGTGACTAAAGTGTGTTTTTACGTCAACGGTGATGAGCTACATCCTCGTTTTGAGTACCGTTTCCGTGCCGGGAAGGACATCCGGGATTTGGACCAGTTATTGGACCTCTTGACAAAGAGATTCCCAGTTTTGCCCGCAGGAGCCAGATATATTTTCACGATGGACGGCTACCCCATTAATAGTTTGGACGAGCTGATAAATGAAAACTCGTACGTGGTGTCGTCCATCAGAAAATTCAAGGTAAGGTAAGTAATAATGTATCCCAAATTCCCAAAATACATCTGTACACACAGCAAACACACACATAAATACATACAAACAATAATATCATCGTTATCACATCCAATCAAAAAGATATTTTATAGTTACACATAAAGACATACACACACATAAATATGCACAGCCCAAAACCAAATCCAGTTTTCTATTCGATTTCAACCTTCAACAACCTCACGCTCGTGATTATAACACAGCAACAGCACGATCCTCATAAATATTTCATTTTCTCATTTCTATCATCTATATTTTTCCTATTGATACCTTATTGCTTTGGCATGATGAAGAAGAGGCACAGTTTATACGCATACCTACTACGGTATACGTATTTTGCATGTCTAATAAAACTGCAGTGAGGACCACTTGCTGCTTTGCGATTCTGTGAAAGATTCATTCTGAGAAGAGCAACGCGACAACACAACATGATCACTCTCTCGTACAAGAACAAATATTATACGTACATTTGTACGCTTTTGCGGGGCAGGTTTTACTGTAGACAGCAAGGGAACAATGCAAGAATATCGATTGCGATATTGTAGACATCGTAAATTTAAAGGTATTGTAAAAAAGGATATGTCATCATCACAACTTGTACATACAACAATCCTTGCAAAAAATACGTATAAAGTGGTGTGATATGATGATGACATTATTATTACACTTCATGCAAATCTAGTTCGTACAGGGTCTTTCGTGTCGTATGTAAAAAAAGTTGTTGGATCTTACTTTTGCCAAAATGCAAGCAACTTTAACCGCGTTTGCAAAAACAACTTTTGTCAAGTTATTTTTAGACGACAAATGGAAAATGGCACATTAACTTACATATTTACAGTAAAATTGTCTATTATGGGGTTTTGGTAAAATAATTTGTAATTTTCCTTCTTGGCATTCTCTCAAGAAGATTGCAAAATTCTAGGTAGTATTACAGGAAGACCCTGTACATGTATGCAAATGAAGTACATGCACATAAATTGTTGATGCACAATATGCATTTTACTTGCTACAACTTGAGAGTGACACCTCAGCATGAACTTTATCAAGAAGAAGAAATGGGTAATTCTAATCCTACACACCAACAACCTCCGGAATGCTAAAAGTAATGAACATGCTTACCTAGTATAGTTTTATCGGGCAAAAGATTGACAGATTGACTGACAAAAATGTGTCTAGGATGATAAATCACTGGAAATCAGAGATACATAAAATCCTCGTCGTGAAACGTGATATGCTCTTTTTTATCAACAACATTAACGTTTTATGGGATACACAACGTTCTCTAAGCTTTATCTTCCTTCACGTCAGCTTTATTTCAATGTGTGTTCAATGTTCGTGCTATACAGTTTGCAAAAGTTTAAGACTGAGTCTATGTTCAGGCTTAACCTGAAGCCCTGAAGGTTTTTTTGCTCCACCGACCTGACTCACAAATCAGCGAAGATTCGGGAAATTTGACTAAATTATAAAAAGGATTTTCCACTGTGTTACATAGTCACGATGAGTTCATGCACAAACGCTAATTATTATTCATCTGGCGCTTTTCTGTTCTCCTTACTGATTGTGAGAGTGCATCTTGGAGGGGAGAGTATCAAATGTCGCACTACTTTCTAGACGCAATGCAATGGTTTCAGTCTGCCAAAGCCGAACATCATTGATAAGAACTAAGAACACTTCTTGTCGGATTATGGGCTCGTCGTCATCCTGCAGATAGGAGACAAAAAGCAATATATAATCAACTCATTGACTCATCTTGTAAAAATGCAATCCTGCTAAAGCTATAATATAGACCCGATTATTGCCAGCTAGTCAGTCCATAGTCCATTCTTGTACTTACCGCGGTTAGCAACTCAATATGAATACCAGAGCAAAGAAAATGTAAAGCAATACCTTTAAATGCTCAGATTTCATAGATGCCATTAGCATTAGAGTTAGAGATCACTTTACGTCATATAAAGCGATCCAGCAAATCCAGAGCGCCTTGTTGTATCCTACTCTATATTTTTTGTTGTTAGAGCTGTTTTTTTCTTTAAAGTGTGTGTGAAACCCCAGCAATAATATCATCTTTTGTGCTCGACTTGCGCTTTGTTATGCAATGTAATATGTAATGCAAAGCCATACAGATAAATACGTCAATTGATCTGCTGGGCTTTGCAAACGTGCATATGGCTGGGATTGTTACAAGTTATTTTTGCCCTCTAATTAGCTGCGACTGGAAAGGATTATTGGATTTATGAATGGCACTGATAACCAGTACCATCACACCATCATCGTCTCCCACAAGCGGATTATTCATCGCATTTTTTTGCTTATAAACCGCATCAATATCATCGCTTCATGATATCCGTGTACTTAAGTTTTCTTAATCATATGGTGTAAAGGCAGTTTATTACCAAGCGTAATGAAAGTTCAAAGATATTTTGACTACTTGACGATGGGGATAATAATAAAGGGGATTTTTTGTTTCAATGTTATTTATCTATTTAGGTCCTTAAAATTAAACTGATTAGTATTCCACTAGCGACTGCACATATAATTTATGCCCAGCTAAAAGTTTGTTTTTCCTCCTGGTAATAGGCCCACGCGTAATATTGTAATTCCTTTTTGTTTACCTTTTATTGCTCAAAAGTGGTTCTATCAATAAAAACATGGTCGTGCATCGTTGCTACTATGTTATATCTAGTTTAGTTACACAACACAATCATATAATAGAACGCATTTTAGCAAAAAAAACAGCAACAAAATTTCAGCAGGAAAAAATATATTCCTCACCCTACGCCATTCTACTTTACGAAACAAACGTATGGTCCAGTACCGTGCTGCGATGGAGTGGACATGGCATATTTTCTCTTGTTGTAACTTGTAACACTGAAAACATCATTAAGTGTTCTTGTTGTCGTCGTGTGTTTTGTGTGTGTGTGCCACATACAAACATAGAAGAATGCATTTAAAAAAAAGCTGACCAAGTCCTAACAAAATACGGACAAAACCAACACTACAGCAGGAGCAGAATATTATTTGAATAACTAATACGCATAATAAAGTGGCATGTACAGCGAAATGAATGTGTACATGCTGCTGGTACGCATTTTTCTATGTAGAAATATGTAGCTGATGAGCCAACTTTTATCATCGTGAGCGAGAGTGGAAAATGGAACATCAGATCGTAAAATGCTGCTGCTGCTCTGCTGCTGATACAGGGGTCTACACAACAAATATGTGAGGCTCTCGGCGGAACCCTGGATAAAATGGAAAAAAAGTTTCGTGTCGTGCTCAAATAAGCAGCATGATAAGAATCATTAAATTTTCATACCTATCCCATTACGAAGTAGTGTCGTATTAAACAGTTGGTTTTTGTTCTGCCCTATTAAGTGTACGAAAGCCAACTGTGTTCCGCGAGCGTTGGGTTGTTGTGGACAATGTTAAATTCATGAGTAGCCGAGTATATTCTCATTATTACAATTACAGCCCTTTCAAGATGCTTGCCGTTAATCTGTAATCCCACATAATATTTTTACGATACATCTAGGTATTTATATGAGGGTGTTTACTTAATTATGCCTTTTTGTTACTCACCAGTTGAAGTGCAGAGTAAACGTAATTTTGCTAACTGCATTTTCACATAATTGGTAAATACCGAGGATCAAAAAAACAGGCTGATCCGACCGACCAATTCGTAACGGCCCGTTAAATTTTCAACACTACAATTTACGCAAAAATCCTCTTTTTACTTGCTACAATTTCTGGTTTCAAGTTTCAAAGTACATCTAATTGTAAATATGTACGTACGTATCTGTAGTAGATATTTATAGAAATCTCCTAATCGTATAAGTATAAACTCACGCGTCATGATATATATGTACCATACATAACTAACAATAAGACAAGGATCTACTTAAACCCACCACCACTGTTGATTGAATCTCACAGGACTTGTCTAGCAAGTAACATGCATGTGAAAAAATTGTGGTTCTGCATGCCGTAAATTCATGTATTTACACATTTTTATTTGAGCAAGGGAACATGCTACATATAGGAAGCACATAGAAAGGCAACGACAACTTGACTATGAATGCGTAGAAAGAAATTGGCTGTGACTATGCACTAGGCACTAACTAATGATAATTACCAAGTAGCCATTTGGGCATTAGGTAATTTTAAGGGGGAAGACAAATCAAGCGATGAAGCGACGAAATATGCTAGGGGCTAGTGCGTACATCAATTTCATATCAAATTTTGAGTGCCACGTTGCAGTACTTGGTTAAATAAATACGGCAGAATACATATAATAAAAAATTTGGGGTTTCATTTTGATATTTACCCACGTAACTACCTGTTTCACTAGTTTGGTGCTTGATTTTCGTAGTATTGTAAATAGTATTCATATATTGATTTGCTATTACTCCGAACGCAAGGCGCACACACACACTTGCTGTATAAAAATACCTACGCACAGGTGAATGATGATGGCGGCGAGGGGCGACTAATGTTCAAGAGGTTGGCGAAATGGCAAATGCTGGCTGCATATATGTATTACCTGTAAGGATATGTCTCTATTTTAAAGCAGCGCTAAGATGCGATACGACGAATCTTGAAATGGAAGTTGTCTTGTTGTATTTTTGAATGAGTGGGTTTCATTCAGCAAGGCACAAAAACTTCGTGATTTGTTTGATAATGATCATTCTTACTGAAGACGTTGCTGGGTCTCTAATATTTCCTCCAGAGAGAGAGAGAGAGAGAATCTAAAGAGATCATTCACAGAGCAGCGTACTCGAATAAACCAGCAGCAGTGGTCTCGCATCGCTGCATTTTTTAAGTGCTGACGAAGCTCATGAAAAACAATTATAATCACGACTCCGCATGCAGTATCCTAAAAATACCCATTTCCAAATTCCCGTGCCCAGTGACGCAAAAGCAATTTTTCTGACATATAATCTCTAGCTAAACACCGCTTTACCTTTTCAGTTCAGTACAAAGTTGACCCACGTAGTAGCATCAACGTGCGAAGCTTTTTTTAAAGTTTTATAGTTCCCATTTTTTTCAAATGAAAATTTTGTCAAGTTGACATTGCAGTTTTAATGAATCATAGAAAATGGCTCGTCTAAAAACTATTGTGAAATCCTTAACGTCACTTTTCCAGACGATAAAATATGGAAATGGACCTCGAGATGGAGAAACTTTTGGGAGTGGAGTTTTCCCGGATATCCGGGGGAATAAGAAAGGTGGTGGAACACAACGGGAACACAAGCGTCTAAGCAGACAACTTTCAGCAAGCGACGGGAATTTGCACAGAGAGAAGAGGAATGAAACCCGAAAACAAGGCCAGTCATTTGCCAATCAAAAGGCAATTAGTTCTTTAAACAGCAAATCCGTTTCGGATGTGCCAAAACTTGTAGCCCACGTTATCGAAGAGGCCAGCTCCAATGTAGCAGCTCTAAACAGAAGTCCGTTGATGGCCCGTGAACCAATACGAGTAGTCAATGCATCCAGACCATCATTACAAAGTCAAGTATTGCTTAATACCAAAACATCACAGCCATTTGAAGATCTCGTCAAGGACTTGGCTATGTCGGTACGAGTGCCCAAACAACCCATTGGAAACTGCTTGAAAACTCTGGCAGGAAGACAGGTATGCAAAACCAAAGATCTTTCTCTATCAAACAGTAATTTCAGTAAAACGATACCATTTCTGGACTAACTTTGTGCAATTTCTTTCGTTTTCCACAGATAAAAAGTTATTCTCAACTGCGAAGCGAGCTAAGGGCCGGGCAAAGGGCATTCTTTGTTTACTCAGAAACCAATAAACCAGTTGCAGCCAGTACATCAAAACCCAACGTCAATTCAAACCGGTTGCATGTAAATGGCAAACCAGTTGTGAAAGCAGCGTTGGGTAAAGTTAACTCAAATTCTTCATCCGATTTGTCAATTGTCTCAACGGAAGACCGGATGAAGGATACCAGAAGAAAGTCACATAGGCGACGATCTCATTCCCCTACAACAATGCACTTGCGAACACACTCAAGGCTTGCTAAGTCGCGTACGCCATCTCCATACAATTAATAAATAATTAATGGAGGTCTTTTCACAACAATTTTATTATGATGTACGCGTGTTGTTAATACAGTTTGTTTGTTCTCTTGATTGTTGAATTTTAAAGTAATTTATGAGATGATTTGTTAAAACTGAATTTAAACTATTGTAAGATTGACGTGGAACAAGAAAAGAAATTGAGTGTAAAAAATGACTAATAGTTTTTTAAGGTTGCTGTACTCAATGTTATACATGCACAATGTTTGGATATATAAAAAAAAGTTTATATAAACTTTGATGAAGTAATCTTTTTATGCAGTGTGTACCAAAAAATAAATAAATCATGTGAAAGCAATAATGCATATATACGTAATTAAAAATGACGATTCCATTGTAAATGATCATTGATCCTATCATCCATATTCATGAATTCGTCAATGTCAATTCCTGCTTGAAGATTTTTTTCGTATTTTTTTATTGATCAATAACGGTTTATGCTAAGAGTTAACTAATTAATAATATACTTTTTTACGCATTCATCTGACATAGCACACAAACACATCGCATGAAAATACATCTAGCACACCTGCTCAAGAAATAGATACCTGTCATTATTATTTCGAATGTTAGTATAATAATCAGGTCCTATAATTCTTACCAACATTACGTTTAAATTTCATTGTATATAACAATAATAGTACATGTGCTACAAATTTAAAATAATGCATATTAAATCTGTACTATATGTTCTGAGATACAAGGAAGAAAGCGAGCTTTTTTGCGCGTATTGCTGTAAGACATATAGATTACTATGTTTTTATATAATTGACGATGGGGTTCACTAGCCTAGGCGTTAAATGTAAAGTTGTTTTTAACTTTATGGTAATAACATTATCAACAAAAATCGCGAAATGTTCATAATATATTTTAAAATTGAAAATTTTACAGAAAACTCTATTTCTTTGATGATTCGGGTGGTACTTCTGTTGCTACCTGAGGGAGCTTCCGAGTGCTCCGTCATCGGAGAATCACTTTTAGATTCCTTGCAAAAAACTAAAATGGGACGCTGGAATCCTTTGGAGTGGTGGGGCGTTCCCAATTTTTGAATAAAGGTGAAACCTAATTCGTTAACCAAAAAGTCTTTAAACTGATCCGGCAAAAACTTGATGTTTTTGTAGTTTTCATTGATTTTTGCCTGCAAATACAGAGAGAAAAATATCACGTTACAATTGTGTCACACGTGTAACAAAATGTCAAGAAAGGGTGCATTGTAGTTGCATATTTGCTTACTGTCAATTTGCGCTTCCTGTAATATGAACTCCATTCTTGCGGTTCCAAGATCAATTTCCCACCTTTGCGTAAATGCCTATACATCCGATAGAAAAATCTCTTCAGTCCTTCGTCCCCAAAATTTAAGTGGATCCATTTAGTAACACTAAGGCAGATGATTACATCATATTCAGGTTTCACCGTATCAAGTAACGTATCGTTACTCAGGACGTAGTTCTCCTGTTGAGAAAGTAAAATAGATTTTCGTTAAGTTTTGGTTTTAAAAGATAGATATTTATAAGTTCATTATTTCAATTTTGTGAAATGCAAATATTACCTGCGAAAACATCACATTGAAAGGAAATTGTTGTGGTGCATTCCCCACCCCACTTGGTGGCTGCATGGCTCCATATATCATTGGCAAACTTTGAGGGAAGACTATTGACTTGTCATTAGGATCATGTATCATGTAGTGTTTAATGTTCTTTCGAGCTGTGGTTATTAAATTGTTATCAATATCGATCCCATGAACTCGTTTCGCTTCGAAATCTCTTGCGATAGAAAGAGCGACATGTCCAATGTTACATCCAATATCCAGCACATCTCTGCCTCGAAACCATTCTTTTTTCAAAATCCATAACCGGCTGTCATCACCCTCTGAAGTCGTTCTGTAGCCATAATATTGTTTGTAATTTCCAAACTGGTATATTTCATCCTTTGGCCGAAAAGTTTTAATCTCGTTTCTGGTATTATTATTTTGAATGTTGTTATTAGACTGCTTGTTCGATTTGACCGGGTTTCCTTTTTTCGAGCTGGAGCTGTGATTAGACGTGGTGGAAGTGTTGGAAGTGTTTAGATTATTTCCTTGTTTGTCATTTCCTTTCTTGCCGTGGCGATGATTGTGATGATGATGGTGATTCCGCCTATTACTGCAACCAGGTTGGGGTATGACGGGACTAACAATGGGATCCGACTTATGACGGAATCGTCTGCGATAAAATGGCTTTTGGAATACTGCTCGCTGAAGAGACATTTGGGGGTGTCGGTGTGGAATGGAGGACATCATCTGCATTCGTCTTTGGAAATGTGGAATTTCAGGTCGCGGCGGAGGGGAAAATGGCTCCATTAGGTGACTCGGTGTAGCTGCGTTGCAACAATAGTTGGTTAAAGACGGTGACTCGAAAGGTTTCACTTCGAACCCGTCCTCCGGATTCATCGTGTCAAAAATATATGGGGATGGCGCATAGCTGCTGCTCAGAGGAACATATTCACTTGATTTGCAAGGGTATACACCAGCCTGATTTTGTTGCTCGTCATGATCAATTCCATTAACTTTCGGGGTGTCCTTCGACCCGTTCATTTCATCAGCATGTCCGTTCTGTTGCGTCAATGTGGGGACTGACTGAGGTTCTTCTCGGTCAACATCTTTATCTTTCGACTCGTCCGCCACTTCCTGCATTCCTGATTGCGACGCTCCCGACTGTCGACGCTCCGTGGTTTCACTGACTTTCTCTCCGCGATTTTCACTATTTTTCAAGTCTGTATCAAGTTGCAAGGATTCAGTCTCCCGGGGTCCTTTAGTCGCATTACTGGTTGATTGAATAGGATTTCTTACAGCATGGTCACCCTTTTCCTCATCACTTTTTTCAAATGACTTTCCCTGGTCAGAGTGCCTTGGCCTATTCATCGATCCACGTCTTCTAGTATGTTCCGCTTCTTCCTCAACTTCCTCTTCTTCTTCAACTGCTTCCGTACTAGTGCTAACGCTGCATTCACTATCTGTTCGTTTTCTCCCATGACGTCGCCTATGACGCCGTTTATGCTTTCCTTGACGCGTTCCTGTGGTTGTGTTAACCACTTTATTCAAAGAATCCAACGAGTTATCAAGATTATTTGGAATGGAAGCAGGAACCTCTCCTTGACGCTGCTGCTGCTGCTGCTGTGATGGAGCAGGGGACGACTTGGGAGTTTCTTTATTCACTTCAGCATTTACCTTTGCGTCCGCTAAGCTAGCTAAATTCAATGGATCTCGAATATTGCCACCCAAAAGAAATTTTGATGGAAGAACGGAAACTTGGCGTCGAAATCTATTTTTCTTGTATGGAGGTACATATGAGCTATCAGAGTTGCGGACAGAGTTTTTCCTTTTCCTGTGATGAAACTGTGCTTTCTTCCTGTTTGCGTTTCCATTGTCCGCCTCCCCACTTTCACCATCCTCCACGAAATGCTTCTCTTCTTCAAACACTCCATCACCTACAAAGTCGAAAAATATCCAAAGTACAGTTATTAATTTCAAAATGTGAGAAAATCATAAAATTACTGGCAGTTATAATCATGACATGCAAAATTTAAGATCCTGCATGCCATATATAAATATTCATTTTTTTAAAATTATGCAGAAAGTGAAAGTAATTTTTTTAGTCCGCCCCTCCTGTTAGGAAGTCGATTTTGTATTGATAGCATTGAAATGATTATGCAGGATAAAAATGAATAAATTTAATGTTGCGTACAAGCGTGGATTAATATTTTTTTGAACTGTCATCTCGCCTATCATTGTACTTTGTTGCATGCTATTATGATTTTACTAAATGTACGCGTGCTCAAGCGATGTATGTATTTTCATAGCACATTCTACTTTGAAAAAATGCCTGTGCTCACTGCATTACGCTCAAAAAGTGTCGCTCCGCTCATATTAGTTAGCTATCGTTTTTTTTGGTTACATTAATTCTCGTTTTCCCAAACAACTCATGTGTGAACAAAGACAAATAATTTTTTCATGCACTTTACTTTCACCCTCTGCACTCTTCCTATGAACCAACTTATTGAATGTGTAATATTTTTAAAAACGAATCTTACCATCTTCAGGATTCTGATTTTCTATTGGGGGATCCGAGTCATGATCTCCGCCCAGATTCTCCTCCTCATACCCCTCTTCATTTTTTCCTCCGTCTTCATCCCCTTCCGAATTATTGTGACTCCTCTGGTGAAGCTGGTGTCTCCGCTGCTGATGGTGCTGGTTGTGAGTGGTGTTGTCAGTCGAGGAATACACTTCTTCCTCTGACGACTGCACGTGTTGTTCTTCCTCTCCGACTCCACTATTCACACCACTACCCAGGAGGTCTCCCTCCAGCAGACCGGGATTTAAATGATCCCGCACTTGGCTCATGGCCAGCTACACAGGCCTATTTATAACGCAAATCTTATAATGGATGGATACAGTACGACGGTAGGTATACACCTCCTATGTATATATCCCTATATCTATATATGTATATACGTGGAAACACCTTTCTCTTCTTTGACCTAGGTCACACCCTATCTGACACCCCACGTTCCCACCCTTACCCCCCTAACCAACACTGACACCCTTTTCCAGTGACTTGTCACTCGTCTCAAATTGTCTTTAAAGTTTAACTTTTTACTCGTAAGTAGCTGGTACCACCAACCATTTATATAAGGCTTGGTTGGCCACTATATAGGAGAATACGTTGTTATTATTATATCGATTCCACTTGAGTCTTTTTTCCCTATGCTTTTACTCGCTCCTATGGAAGATGGCTTGCCCATAGTATATATCCTTACACCACCGAGCCACTTCTTATACGTATATCCCCCCCAAAAAACGTCCTATACCGACTTTTATGTATGTAGTCACTGAGAATACCTACGTCGTTTTATTTCACTTTGTTTTGCTCTTGCTCTCTGGGTTTGCCTGGTAGAGTGAGAGCTCTATATAGCTCCTCCACTAAAGCCTGTTTTTTCCCTACCTTCTCTTCTGCTTGCCTCTTCTCTTCTTCACCACCACCACCACCACTACACAAGCTACGTTTTACGTAGTTGCCTAACTAACGTTTTGAGCAAACGTACGACGAGTAAACGCCTTAGCTGGCCTATCTCTCTCTCTCTCTCTCTCGATACAACTTTGAGCTTCTCTCCTTCCTCTCGTTGCCCTAGCAGCTCGACTTGTGCTAGCACAGCACACACACTTTTTTAACTCTTTTTCCTTTGCTGTTCTAATGTACGGATTTTATCCTATGCAATGCGTCTCTCGTCTTCTCTCTCCGCATGCATGTTTATCGTATGCTCTCTTCTTCACTTCTGTTTTTGTTCTGTGCTCCCACAGCTCAACTTCGTTGCCTTTAGCCTGGCTCTTCTCTCTGCTGCTGCTGCTGCTATGCTGCTGCCTCTACGAAACACTCTATCTACTACTACTCCTGTTCGTTTTCGTTTTGTGTGCAGGTTAGCCAACAGAAACACAACAGTAGAATGTATCGCAGGGAAGACTCTAACTTACTAGAGAGAGGAGCTCTTTCTGCTTCCTTTCCTATGATGATCCCATACTAAACTTGAACGGGCTTTACCATTGCAGTTGCCAACATTGCTGAGTTGTTCCTTGTATTTCTAAATGGATAATGCACCCGATTGCGTGCAGTCTAGATCCCTTCTTCCCTACAAAACAAACTACACTATCTCTCTCTCTCTCTCGTTTTTCTGCTGAGGTGAGGGCTACCCCAGTATAGTACGTTTACTTCTTGCTCCACATTGGAATAAACATGTTAGAGAGAAGAGAGAGAGAGAGAAATGAAAAGCGTATATCGCTTCATCATCTTCATCATCATCATTGCTAGTGTGTGGTAGCTGTACTCTCTGAAATCATCTTTACATTGCCTTGCATGAGGGAACTAGCCAAAGGTATTATTGTTTGGTTTGGTGAAGCCTTTGTAGTGCACAGCCAGCAGTAGAATAATCGCAATTAAATAGTGTGAGCATGAACGTGACCATCACGTATATGTGTACAAGTACAGCTTCTACGTAGTTCACGCTGAAACTTTCAACATTGTGTGCGTTTCACGCTGTATCTGTAACGTTATGTAAAACTAAGAGGCAACCTCATTTAGTTACATAGTGTGTATGAGTGTGACTAAGGGATAGTTCATCCCCAGATAAGTCCTACCCTTTGACATACCCACCTAACAGAAAAAAAATTGGGGAGAGTTAGAAAATTTTGCGTGATTAACGGTTGTGTCATCTTTCCTTCCAGTGCGGGGCTGTTTTCTTTTTTTTGTAAATTGACTGGTGGAAAGTGGAAATGATCTTTAGTGGAAAATGCATGACCCCTTTGGGTTGGTTAATACAGCCCGTGTTTAAGCACAGTACGGGGAGGTATAGTTTGCATTTTTATGGGGGAAAAGACTACGATATGTGTATATGCCTTTAAATTATAACTACTTACTCATATTCCTTATTATAAGGTAGAGAACAGAACAACTTTTTTTTGCTGTTTGCCTGCTTATAACAACAATGTCCTGAATTTACTATGAACAGAGAGCTATATTTCTACATCCACAACTATTTGTGTGCCATTGCTTCAGCTTGGTTTTCGCTTTGTACGCTGCTGGTTATGCTGTTGAATTTTGTGTGTTCGTAAACATTTACATCAGCCAGCCCAGTAAACCAATGCATAAAAGTCCATCCGCATCCTCATCCGTGGCGACGTTCACAAAACACGGCAACGCATCCTTCCCTGTTGTTTTCTCCTTGGAAGACACTGGACCTAGATCTGTTATATAATTAACCCAGTAATTTTAGAGAATCATCAACAGGGTCATTTTTTAACTAAACAGGTTTCGGTGGTATGGGGTAGCTCCAGTGTTCCACCGCTCCCCATCAGGAACGTCGCCTTGAGATAATAGTCCACTTTTGTCTTACATTTTGTCAATTCGTACTTGCCTTTTTGCCTTTGCAAATATGAGCTGCATCAACTACAAAAATATACATACGTATGTACGAGCTGGCCCGCAGCTTCTCGCTTACTAAAGAAAATTTTCTCTGATGCCATTTTTATACCTGACGCCTTGTACATTTGAGTTTCAGAACCTACAGGAACATTGTAAGGGATCCTTCATGATTAATGTTCGCCATCCTTGTGAAAATAATTATGCTTTCCCGAAACAATAACAAAAATGTTATTTATGAGAAAATAAGTGTACGTTGTAGTGAATGATATACTCTAAATGATAAAAAGTATGTCACCCACCACAATGCAAAAGGATACTAACCCACCATTTACTAAAATCGCCTTGGTATGGAACGAACTATTTGGAGGGAATCAATGTTAAAAGTGGTATCACTGTATTGTCATCTTTGTTTTGTTACCTCGCTAAAAAGAAAGTGTCGAAGATTTAATACCCCCGGCGATGACAACGATTATTTATCGACGTAGTGCAAACATGTTTTAAAAATTTAAAAATTCATGAAAGATAATTAAAAGCATAAAGAGACAGCATAAAATAAAGTACCACTACTTTCAGCTTGAGCTTCCGTGGCCATTACGACGTACATTTGACTACAAAAATGCTACATTTGTAATATTACAAGGAGACATTGGTGACATTGACATTTTCATAATCCTCCAGGAAAAGCAAGTACATGTTCCTAAGGATCAATCCCGAGACTCACTTGGATTGAAAATTACGCTTACCCATAATGTATTTGAAAGTCTTTTGATGTTTTAAAATTTTTACAAAATTTAAAAGTTGTATGCGTTTTGAATATGCAAATGTATTTTCCTATTTTACTGTTATTTTGAAAGTGTCATTACTTTTAGTAACGTTTTTCAAAAATGTCCCATTTAAAAACCACCTACGAATAAAATGACATATTGAACGAACCTATGCAATTTTTGAAATTTGTGAAGGAGGGTGCCCGTCGTAACACCAGCCAAGCAACTTTAAAATTATATAAGTTAAGATGCGCTGGTCCACGTATACCGAAGGAAATAACATACGATATGTGTACATATGTGCTTCTAAATTTTTACAGTTGCTCCTTAACTATTATTACGAACACGACAATTTTTTTTGCCATATTATAACATTTCCAAGTGTGCATTGTTGTTTGCTTCTGCTGCTGCTGCTCTATCTGTAGATTAAGCATGCTTTTGCTTGCATTGTAAATTGTGCCTACATGCGTAGATGCCTAAAAGATTATATCCAAGCAATTCAGTTTTTCTGTATATAATATTATTGTTGAAAACCTTCATCTCCTACCTATCTCTCTACTAACCTCCCGATCTAAGAAACAACAACGGTATTACATATTATTGCATTACTTAACAACTGCGTGCCTGCTCCTTTCCACTGCCTCCGCCACCACCATCACCACACAACTATCAGCACATTGCCTATCGCTGTTCAATATATCATCTCCTTTTTTTCTTCTCCTCTCGGTCCTACCACTGCAGCAGCAGTGAACAAGGCACTTCAACTTCAGCTGCGTATTTTATTGTACGAGCGTTTTTATGTGTAACAACAATGCAATAATGCAAAGATGAAAAAAAAGTTCACGCGAACTCGAACAGTGTCAACTGAACTTTGCTGGTAGGATTGTTAAAGTTCGTTAGTCTAATAACATATTCATGAAATGTGGCAATGGCAAAATGTTCTGCTGGTTGACTGGTAGTGAACTCCCTTACCACCAAAAGGCATCATCATCACCACCGTACGTATCGTCATTATAAATGAACACGAAGAAAAAAAAATTCGTCCCCAAAAATCAAAGTCATCAGGCTATTACATTCACAATTACAGCATGCCGCACAAGAAAAGATAAACTATATGTAATTTTATGCTGATATGCATGAGTTATATGCTTATGAATGTACATGAATTACCTATATCTATCTAGTTGTATATAAAAAAAAGGTTATATGTGTATATACTCACATGGCATAAGCACATACATATTATAGGTAAAAGATATGTAGGTACACACGTATAAAAATACATGCATTCTGTCGAAGACAATATTTTCTTGTTTCAGTTTCAATATAAACATATGCAGTAGTACCAAGGTACACGGTACACAGGCTGTATTATTGTTAAAAGGCACGAAGAGAGAAACATACACAATATAAAACCAACATGTAGAACGTGCAGCAAAAAATAAGGAATAGAGAGATGGAATACAATAACATGGAGTACGAAAATTCTTCACAGCTCAACTACTACGCATCGCCAATTCAACGACACCACCTCCATCATCGCCATCGCCACTGCAGCTGCCGTGCCACTAGTTCGTAGCTCCTACTAAACCAGTAACAAAACAGCAACAGAGAGAGAGAGAGAGAGAACAGAGAGAAAATGAAAAAGAAAAAAAAACGACATTAAGATTGCAATTACAACAATAGCAGTTTGCATGCACTTCTCTGCTAGGCAGGATGGATCGGATAACTGTTTCTTTTAAAATACTGACTGGCAAATTTTTTTTGGGGGGAGGACGAGATGGGAGATCAGCATCACATCCTCCTCCCAGGTGCATCTCACAGGCATCGTCATCATCAATGTCTCTCAACAGATGAGAAAAATGAGAGGAAGGACAAGAGGACTTCGACTTCTCTCTCTCGCGCGCACAATTGCATGACATTCGCGTTGCATTATTGTAACTTGTAAAGATTGTTTAAAAAAGGACAGTGGTTTCTCCCCTTTGTTGTGGTGGCTGTGCTGTAATAAGATAATCTTTGGTAATATCGCTGCTTCTGCTGATATGCTGCTGCTAGAGAGACTTTGTTTATTGTTGATTTTTTGCATTACTCACAAATTGCACTCTTCTCGCCTTTTTCTGTAAATATGCCAAGAAAAAAAAGAAGACGAGTTATCAAATCTACTCTTCTGCTGCTCCTGCTACTCACACGTAACTTACAAAAGCATAAAAACAGCAGCAGCAGTAGCAAAGTAGCGAGGACGAGCAAACGCAACCCAGCGACCAAATTAAATGAGAAAGAAAGAGAATATTAAAGGATTGAATGTATTCCACGGTAAATGCATAATAATATAGGTAATAGGTAATATAACTTCTAGTACTATTATTATTACCACTAGCCTGACTACCACTACGCTGCTGCTGCTGATGCTGTTGTAATAGCAAAAATGTAAGCCATCTCGCCCTATAAAAGTTCCAAGTTGGTATCTCCTTTTCCTTTTCTGGTCTTACTTCCTCCCCCATTGCTAGAAAAATTTTCTTTCATCTCCTTACAACAGTACACATGCTTTTTTGAACGCTGCTGCTGCTGCTGCTCGGCTGTGTACCTACTCGGCTGACTTTATACAAGTATTTTTAGCATGTGGCATATTAGTAGTACGTAGCAGTGTGGTAGTGGATGTAGATGTGGGTAAACATCACACGGCTCCGTCGTCGACATCATCGTCATCATCATCATCATGTGTGTAATGTATGGTTGTTTCAAAGGCAAAATGATTGTTTTTGTTTTTCTCATCAAGCAGCCAAGCATACGAGAGGAGAAAAGATGAAGATCACTACGAACAGTTTTCATCGCTTCGTGATGTACAACAATAATTTTTGTGATGATGATAATATGTGAGGCTTTTGCTGCTGCTGCTGCTGTCGCTGTGTGGTGGTGGCACTTTTATTTCTGATCAAAAATGTTTTATGCTGGTTGGTGGGTCGTCGGAACTCTTTCAAAAACGACGATTCCACTGGAAGATAGATAAGATTTGAAGGGAGAAAAAAGAGAATCAGAATTGATAATGACTTGTGTGTGTTACTTGCAGCACTGCTGTATAAAAAATTATTTTTCATTTTTTATAATAAAATTTAGGTAGTCTTAACGTTGTTCGCACTACTTTTGCGGCACGGTTCGGCTTTTTTATAAAGTTCCACAGTCGATCAGATAAAGCATTGATGCAACAACAAACGAAAAAAAAACATCCTTCGCTGGTGATTTGTACACACGTTAAAGAAGTCAAAATGGTCAAGTCAGGGAAACTGAAACGAACTAGTCAATATATGATGTTGTGCAAAGTGCAGTGCACACACACATACCGAGTCGTCATTATCATCTCATCATTCACACGATTGTTATGAGTAGAGTGCTCTGAAGCTCCGACTGAATGTTGAAGATGATACTCTTTTTCGTGTTTCTTCAAGGCATGTTTGTGTGTAAAGCTGGGATGATAATGACGACGAGCAGCGCAGCGTACAACGAGAAGCGTACAGAATAATAATAATACATCGTAAAAAAACTTCCTGCACGCTTGGTTGCAAAACTGTGTGCATTGCAATGCGGCACAATGTACGCAGCGCAGAAAGAGAGAGAACAGGGAGAGAGAGAGAGATGGAGTAGAATGGGGTATGGGGCATTATGGATAGTAGACGACGACAGCAAGAACAACAATAATTGTTGTACCCCACATACCGCGTTCACAGAGAGGAGGAGTACCTACATCAGCAAGTAAACCATGATTCCTGCCTGACACGTATCGTGTAGAAACAAATGCAAAAATGTAACTTTTAACACTGAAGCTGTTTTCGACGCGATCAAAAAATCAGTAGGCATACTTGCATGGCTACTAGTCAGTCAGCAGCACCAAAAATGTTGGACCAATTGGACCATTATAATGGTCCGTCCGAATAGTCCCTGGGATGGGATTCTCTTTGTCTACCGTAGCGTCATGCATCATGGCGTAGGGGAAAAGGGGCATTGCGACTGGCCAATGACGGAGAGCTTGTTTGAATTGGAGAAGAAGCACTTGTAGCAGCCAACTCGATGACGATACTGATGATGATGATTTTTGCTGTGTGTTTGTGTGTGTGTGATGGTCGGTGGTGGTTGGTAGTAGTGATGGGCAGGGGCATTGGGCAGTGTGATCTCAAGGTTGTATGAGTTGTATGAATTTTAATTGAAAGCGCATCGTCAATGACGGAACGTAGGTATCGACGTGGCTGTTGTAGTTGATATGTGATGATGCATTTTTAGGAATAGGAATGATGTAATGAACAATGAACACACGGTTTGGAGGGGGTGGTGGTGGACACATACGTGCGTAAGCTGGTCGTGAGTACCCCACCAAACAGACACCTCACTTTGTTTGTACATATTATTGTCAACTAGTTTCTAGTTTATGATTACAACGTGACTAATAATGTGAAGGGAAAACGTTGACGACTTAATTGAATTTGATCTGCACGATGCTTCTCTCCAATTTCAAATTCAGAAGGGGATTTAGCCGGGTGCGTTAGAGGAATAACGAGCGTCGTGAATATATAACCCTACCCTAGAGCTAACAATTAGTCATATTAATTGAAAATATGAGAGCGCAACAGAGAACGGTTAAGTAAAAAACACACCGGGCTGCCGAGGAAGAATGGGCGATAGTAATATGGGAATAAATCAGTTTATAATTTCAGAAATTATTGCTCGTAACAAGCTGTTCATTCACAAAACTGTACAATAAAAAATACACCTTTCACAGTCAACAACAGCTGTCACCAGCAGTAATAAAATCGAGGCAGTCAAAAAAAAACTATTTGTCCACTCGTGGACGACGACAGCAAGAAAGCTTTTGGTATTTTTTATGCGTCTCTCTCTGTCTGGCTCTTTGCTACATTGACGTTTAAAAATGATAACACATGGCTCACATGAATTAAGATTTATAAAATACCATTAAAAATCTATGGCCAATTGTCAACAGTATTATAGTTATTTTACTATTTCCTTTATGGGAAGCACGATGATGCAATGACGGTTTACCTAAACAGACAGTCAGTGCCGTTATGTGCAATGGAATTCAATGAACCTGTACGTACGTATCAATGGGAGTTGATACCACCAAATCTGGTGGCACGTTTACGAAGAAGAATGAGAGTATTCAAATAAAATCAATGCGGTAGTGATAAAACAGAGACATGCATCATCATGTCAGATATGTATACCAGTTCATAAAAATAAATTCTATTCAGCAGTTGGCGATTACGCTTGTTTTGGGCTATTAATTTCATCTACTTACATATATCATTTATTGTCATTTTTTATTTTGACTAACGTCAAAACATATTGTATACCGAACTGGCGTATAAGTGAAGTCGAAAAATGTAGATTTAAAAATTTCAAAATATTGCTTCTACATGGCGTTAGTAACATTTGCTGTTAGAATCATTTGACCATTCATAGCATTTCCGTCCTGGATGTCGCGGGTAAGAATTCCACCAAAAGTGGACATAATTTCATCCAGTCTGATTGTAAATCCTCCCATGTACTATATTAAAAGTGGTCGTTTTTACTAAATTATTATTAGTGTTCCTCAAATAGGCATCCAATAGTAATATGCCGATAATTTTTTAGTGTAAGCTGTGTTGTGCTTAATCTTACGTCATCGGCATCAACGGTGTCTTCATCCCATACGTCAAACTTGAGCGTCTATAAAAAGCAGTAGTTTTAGGGAATATCCAACCAGGAATATTTATTATAGTAAATGTGAAATAAAACCGTACTTGGCTAGATCCGTTTATGTATATGACATTAAATTTGTCCGGCCAGTCTGGATTTTGCGTATCTGCAAGTTTGGAGGTTTCTCCAAATGTTCGTGGTGGGTTTGGAGGATTTTCGTATGTCAGGATAACATAAGGATCAGGGTATCCTGAAAAGACGAGAAAATTTACACGTTCGTTACATGTTTTATATATTTCTATACAAATTCAAGTGTGGCTCCTCATTTTTTGTTCAGTTTCCTTAAATATAAACATACCTCCAAACGGATCAAACGATGGCAAATCTCTGTTTCAAAAAAGAAACAATACAAATACATATTTATTACATTTGAACTTTTCTTATATTTGTGCATTTATGTTGTAGAAATTATTGGAAATCTAATTTTATTTTACCTGGCTGACAACTGGAAAGTGATACTGGCATTATTAACAGCAATAGCTCCTGCGACTGCCAATGCAAGAACCAAAGCAATCCCTGTGTGCTTAGCCGACGACATGTCGAATCAATGTATTATGTATATGTAAACTGTATCCTTGTCGTTAGAGATATATTTTGAAACCTCCGAATGAGAGCTTATTGCCGTGCTGATGTGTGAGCCTTACTTTTATTTTAAACATGTACTGAACTCCTTGTAAATTTTGACCAAGGGTTTTATATTCAGGATTTCCCATCATACGCATAAATTCAGCGTATTGAAATTTTCGTGTATCATTTGGTGCAATTATTGTTTTTATATCAAACGTACCTACATATTTGATTACGGAGATTTGTCGGAAACCGTACGTAACACTATTTCATGTAAATCCACCTTCGGTACAAACGTAATCAAAGCTACACTTATTTGTGTCAGTCATCTCAACCCATCATGAATCATTCGTAAAATTTACTTTTGCTGGAATCAATAGGCCTATATTTCGCACGCTTAGTAGACCTAAAATTCTTTATCGAGGTAAATTGTTAATCCAAATGCTATATCATATATATGATGTATCGCATTGTATGTAAGTAGAAGTAAACCCACCAAAGTTGGAGATAATACAGCTTTGCATTTTATTGCGACAATCAATTATATTACCATTGCTCTTTACATCACTGTATAACTAAACAGCGTAACTTATGTCACGTATCGCCTATTTTTGCACTTTATTTTTTATGGCAAGTTGCTTTTTATGTTCATTCACGGTTTGTTTTAAATTGTTTGTCATGAACCGAATAATAATAAACAAATCAAATGCAAATAAACGCTGAAAAACAGTAACTTGGAATTTGCTAGGTGTTTGTAATATTGTGACTGTGACGCACTACTGCGTATAAAAGAATACATCTAACATGATGTAGTAAGTATGAGTGCGCAAGTTTTCAATAAATCAGGATGCAATAAATCATTTGTCCCTGTTGACTTGTTTTAAACACACCAAGTAACGAACTTCTGGAAAAAGGCAGTAATCATTTCATGTGAAATGCTGTTGGGCTTATTAGTAAAATAATTGACAATAAAATTATCGTAGACTTGATATATGAAAATGATATGTGATCGTAAAAATGCATGCCGTCAAAACTCATGTCTTCCAGTTAATGATGAAATTATTTATCCAGTGCTGTTAAAAATGGCAGAAAATCAAACGCCTATCATTTATTAATTACGTGATTGATGATAATGATGGCAAAAAATCACTTTTAAACTGCTCCATTACAAGCAACCTCTGATAACAAAGAGAATTCTCAATTCTCACATTAAATACTTAGCTATATTTTGTTTCATCCTCCCATTGAATTGTATTATTGTATACGAACATTAAATGACCTGAATTCAATAATTCAAATGGCGTAAGTACTACAGCTGGAGTAATTCTACAGAATTTTTTGTTTGCATTGTTTATTATTTCAAATATAATTAAGCCATTAAAAAATAAACTTTTGCAAATAATTCAGTCCTGCGAAAACATACAAAACACGAGGTAACAATATAA
The DNA here is from genome assembly GCA_027744055.1 of Callyntrura sp. NNG-2020. NCBI lineage: Eukaryota > Metazoa > Arthropoda > Collembola > Entomobryomorpha > Paronellidae > Callyntrura > Callyntrura sp. NNG-2020. Next base: position 60,814 of record JAHZNE010000972.1, on the reverse strand, counting down.
TATTTGAAATTTACAATACAGGTTATTTGCGAAGTAGTAAGTATGTCAAAAAGAAAAAGAAAGCGCCTGTCAAAGGAATAAAATATGAAATGATTTGTTAACGCTGCATTAAATTTAAATTTAAAAAAATCAAAGTAAAGAAATCTTACTTAAAATGAGCTCTCCGGGGTACATAATGACAAGCGATAGCCTATAGCCAAGTAGTTTTGAAAGACTGTGAACAATGACAGGGAAGTTTCCTCCGAAATTTTCCATGATAAAGAAAGCCACGCCGAAAGCTGTTGACCGAATTCTACTTGGAGTTATCTGAAAGGAATTTGGAGGAAATTTATTTTCTAGAAATGCATAAATCATCAGAATACTCCTTCAGTGGGCTTCCATAATGGAGACAACGCAGAGATACCGAATTTTTTAGACCCCGCATCTCGCTTGACACAAGTGTTTAAAATGGGGTAAATTGACAAACTGAGAGATTGATGGCACGCTTAGGCACCCTCTCTCCCAATTTGCACAATCTTCTTTATGGAAACTCCCTGTGTCCCTGAAGATACGGATACTGTGATACTTACCTCTACCAGAATCGTAAACATTGCCCCAAACCACATTGCACCTACATCAGTTGAAATTTAGTGTTAAAATTTATTTTACCATTTCAGTACAAATGTGGATATATATGCATTGTATATTCAAGTACGATATTTTAATTAATTCATGATTACCAAATAAATAGCCAATAGCTTGTGGAATGAAGACCCATGGTGGATCCATATAAAACATAGCCACGCTGAACGGTGTAGCGATTAACTACGAAATACACATTAAGAGGAAGGACATACATTTCACATGAGTACACAGTGCATAGGTTAGCATTCAACATCAGCGAAAATTCTAAACATGCCGTTATATACATGCTTTGCCGTTGTACGCAGCTTTCATATCATTGTAGTTTTATATAACTTCTTATATTACCTGCCCTACTGCCAATACAACGGCTCTAGCTCTTACTCCAAGTCTTTTCACCAAACGGTCCGACGACACACCACCGAGAATGCTTCCCAGAACACCACCAACGCAATAAATGGCGGTTAGCCACCAACCAACATCATATCCGGGATAGTATACTTGGAAGAACAGGGCTGAGTTGTACCTTAGGGTATATCCAGCTACATTTCGTGGTAAAGGTAGATATGATCCAAAACGAAGCAGAATGTAAAATATTATGCTACAAGATGTCACGCCTTTTTGATTGAATACGACGTGTGTTTAATTCCATCAGCCAAAGTGCCATTCATTTCGTACCTGATCTCCGGAGACACGCAGCCAAAATGAGGTACAGAGTAACAAAACGGAAACACTGTTTCCAGTCCGATTCCGCTCCCTCTGCACTCCCCTCGATAGGTTCCCGGTTATTACTAATTAGAGACTCCATATCATCTGCCCCACCGCCACTTCCATCCGGGTGAGTGGAATAGGAGCTCACAGCTTCGTACGCATTGTAGCTGGATTCCTTTGCTGCTTTATCCTCCACAGAACTTTCTGACGAGGGCTTAGGCTGCGGGTCTGACACGCTTATAACCAGAAGAAACGCTATGAATATTCCCGGTAATCCTGACAAGACAAATGTTGATCTCCATCCCTAGAAATTATTGAAACGATCAAAAGGGTGAGGAGATAAAAGCAGTAGTATAAACTACGTCATGCATAAAAACAATGTTGGGTTGTATTAAGCTTGAAATACCAACTTCATTAAGAATATTGGCATCTGTAATGTACGTTCCAACTGCGTAAGAAAGGCCATAACCTATGTCAAAACGGAAGGCACAAAAGGTTAAATAAAGTTGCATCCTCCTTTGCCCCTTACGGTATATTTCATTAGAGAAAGCAGGAGATAAGATAATGGATAGGTTACAGTTTATTTATGGATAGCTGACCTATGTACATTCCACAATTGTACAAACTCATAGCAGTTGCTCTTTCTTTTTGACTGTAAACATCGCATATCATTCCGGCAGCAAGAGGACTACATCCAGCAACACTTGAAGAGGAAGAAAATATAACATTGCATTTTTGAAGTCATTTTTAATTTGTAGAATGTAGAAAACGATGTAAATAATTATTTGTATCCCTTTTCTCTTCTTACCCAACCCCTTGAATAACTCTGCATAGAAGCAAGTGCCAAAATTCTGTGGCTAGGCCAGTGCATGCCGTGGAAATACTGAAGAGGAGCGTTGAGGCAAATAAAAGATAAACTCGATTTAGTTTGTCTGCTGCGATTCCCCAAAATACTCCTGCCACTGTAAACACAGCCATGAAACTGGGGCCTGCGAGGATTTGATACGACAGGCCTAGTCCTGTGTAGTCCCACTCGCATGCCGTGTTACCGTGTATGGTGGTAATGTTTAGACATCTAATAATTCCGAAAAATGTACGCCATCGGTTTACCCCCAAGAAAGACATGAGTACTGTGAAATAATCTATAAAAAAACTTACTGTGCTTCCGTAAGAGCATCTTCACAAATGCCAAACCTGGTACTATTAGAGTTTGCTCTCTCGAGACAGCCTACATCACCGTAATGAAGGTCTTTAGCCACTGGGCGACTTATTACTCCAATTAGGTAGTGTCCTAGCTCTCCAACTAGATAAATTGCTCCAAGCACAGTTAACATCCACGAGCCTTTCCATCTCTCCAAAAATGAAGAACGGGGCGGAGATGGGGAGGAAACCTCCTCCGTGGTCGGATTATTGTTCATCTGTAATAATTGACTATTTTGAATTGGTATTTACGTGGGTTGGGCTGAAAATTTTAAAAAACAATATTTTCAATTTCAAAATTAATACAGGTCATCGCTACAAATTATGATGATGCGTCACGTCCAAAAGGAGCAATGAGACTGGATATGTAGGAAGTTGGATTTGGAAACGTGCGTATATACAGCGAGTTTACTGGGTGGCTGCACTTGGTATAGGTCACGATTAATGATGCACATATAATAGACCAAGATGCAGACGCCAGTGATACGTTGGCGTGTCCTTTCCCATTTACAAGACACTATTTTAGCTACGTTTACATTGAAGTTCATTAAATTTAGGAATAAGAGTACACGAGTTAATGTGCATTACTGTCGGAACGACATGGAAAATCATGATCAATAATGTACATTCTTTACATAAAGATTTCATTGTGCACCACGACGGCACCACATAAAGGTCATCCCACTTACACCGACCAACAGTTATCAGAATAATTTGTATTTACATTTACATACAAGAAAGTTTTTATCTTATTGTAAAATATTGAGATAATCTTGTAGAAAACCAATAGTAGTGTGTAGAAATAATGTAAATTTGTAGGAAATCATTTTATCTCTGTACGTACGCACGACCCAACGAGTTAATTAGATTGAATGGACAACAGCCGACAACCGACGCTACATATACTTGAATGCAGTGCATGGCTATTTATTTTGTTGACTTTTGATTAATAAAGTAATTATTTACCGGTATAAAATGCTATTTTCAGAAAAAAGGAAAAAATTGAACTTTTTGAATTACACGCAGAACTACAAATAGTTTTATTGGTAACTGGTCACTGGAATTTTCCCAGGATCACTGACGATGAATCATGTTGAAACGACGAAGGAAAAAATGAGAAAAAGCTTGTTTTTACTGTGTCGATCCTATTTATACAGCGTCAAAATTCAGTAAGAGGTCAACATTTAACATTCATGGATATAATGTGCACATGTAATGAATGATCTCAAAAGAGTTCGTTGGTCACACTCCCTCATGTTGTTTACAGCTACTGCCCCTACTCCTTCTCTTGGCTTCTTCTTGGGACAATAATTAATGATTAATTATTACAAATGTGATCCTTGTGAATCGTAAACTAAATCAAATAGTATGTGACGAGATACAAATCCATTTGTCCGTTATTCAGCCGTCGCATCATCACTGTCGTCATTAGAATGAATATCAATGTTGTTCTGTTTTTTCCTGTTTTCCATAATAATAATAATTTTATTTTTACTTCATGATTCGATATTACTACCAAGAGTACCAAGCCTTTTGGCCTCGTCCGTGCCTTGGTTTAATTTGTGTGGGGTGATGTAATAATGTGAACAGTTCGCCAAAAAATATATACAAAAAGTAGTTAAAATGCGTTATGATATAAATAAACTCATTGAAAAAGTATAATTAATAATTACATAGCTTCAATTGCCAATTAGGAATTCTAGGTATATGTAAGAGGGGGTAATATCCAGGCAAATTTAATTTTTCAAATTAGCGAAACCATATAGTTTATTGATAACGGAATAAGGTCGATGAAGGTCACAGGACTTTGCATTCTTGGATATGTTCTCAACCCTGATACCTACGAAAGAACCCCTGGGATCTATCTTCAAAAATTGATCAAAGGCACATATTTGCCAAAGCTTTTAAGTGTATTAATGGACAGACGGACAAACATACATAGAAAAACGACATAAACTTCGTAAAGCTCAACTACGTTATAAAAAAATAACTATAGGACAAAAAAGGGAAGACGCAATATTAGTACAAATCACTGCATCTTTATAACTTCAAATGAGTACCTTGTTCAAAAATGTTATAAGAAGTTATAACATTAAAAATAGTACATAGTATTTAATGTCCATGCTACATATGTCGTGATTTTTATTACATAATGGAATACTAGACTTAAAGTAAGATTTAATACTAACTGATCGTGATCGCACAATTTGCCGTTCGAGTAAGCACGTTAAAATTCCCTAAATATCCAGAAAGAACCGTATTATGTATTATGTATCAATGTATCTCACAGTCAGTACAGCTTGGTCACGCTCATAATGTTAATGTTACCACCAACTAAACAAACGCTTGTTTAGTTGACCTGTGATGTGAATGACGATAAGTTGTTTTTCCTAAAATTAGAAGAAACGCTCCACCCATATACACATCTTCAGGGAATTGGCCGACATCTCTGGATTCAGGGCACTCATCATTGTATAGTCGGGGGTATAATGAAACACTTGTATTTTTTTACTATTATTACTGCGTGGAGAAGTGGCTGAATACCAACAAACCGACAAAAGAAATTGTGTCGCAGTAGTTCTTATGGAACTTTTCACCACGATTTGTTTCTTGTTGATTCGTAACTGCGTTGCGTGCAGTAGTAGTTACTTTTTATTAACAGGCATTATCACATCGATATCTTAGGGATAATCAAGTGCAATCATGCTGGTTAAAACAAACGTTCCATGTATTTATTGTTAATAATAAATAATAATGACGAAAGAAAAAGAAACTTCAAATAATGCGCATAGACATTTTATTTTACCTGTGGTGTTTTTGTGTTCTGTGTTATGTGATGGTTAAAGTTCTTGAGTAATTTTAAACTAATCTTGTTGCTTTGCCGGTAGGGGCCAATATTATGATACATGAAGGAGTTTGAAATATTTATGTTAGGAAAGATTTTTCAACTTTGTTTGGCTTGCGTGTTTACACTTTACACTGTATTATTTTATTAAATTATTATAATTGGCCATAATTCCATTTGTACTTGCTTGTTACGTACACAAGGAACGAGAAATATTTGGTTTGCTTGAAACGCATAATCTTAATCTTGTCGGTCATGTCAGCACAGCACGGCAATATGTCTACATGGATAATTTATTTTATTTTCTATGCTTGATCTACTTCTGATTTATCGATGAAAATAATTATATTATAAGAATTAAACGATGTACCCATTACGAATAGCTATATGTACGAGACATAATCAGCCTTAAACTTTTCCACCCGTTTAAATGTAAGCAAAATTCATATTAAATTGTTTGGACATTTAACATGGGACAAATAATAGTGATATATACACATATAATCAAAGTAATATTACTTTGACGTAAACGTAGGTTTACACATATAGTATGATGTCATAAACAAGGGTAATGAATACTTCTGTTGATTAAAATGTCAAAAATGTCAAATAATGTATGGAGGGCTGCATACCATTCTATATATACGACTTGACATAGTGTGGCGGGGCAAATACAGCTCATAAAGACGCCGGCCGCAGCCATTTACCATTCTTATATTCACGGAAATTCCTGATGATGAAATAATTATTTCTGAACGAGTTAATGCACCATACAGAACAATCGAAATCTATATCGCTGTTCCCTTCAATTATAAAGTAGTAACCAAATTCCAAACAATTCAAAGAATTCTTTCCTGAATTTTGTCCTGAGGGGTGGTAAAAAAATACAGACGTTTTTATATGGTATGCACTTTGTGCTAGTGATGATGCTTATAAGGACGACCTTCGTCGACCTTTAATACAATGATGATACAAAATATCGATGATTGATTTGTTCCAGGGATTCAACATTTACATTAGATGCTATATGTACTACTTATATTGTTAGAAATAAAAATTTTTAATTTTCATCACATGCAATAAATAAAAGTAATGACGACCATAAATGTTCAGTTTTTGCATACTTTTAAATAATTGATTGCAAGTTGTTGACGGTATGGTACATAAACGAGCAAATGTTTGCATTTACGTTGAATAATGAAATCCAGTTAACCTATTTATGTTCTTGAGAGTTTAATGTTTTTATTAAGCGATTGAATTGATATAGCCAAAACACACACAACTTAAATTTCAACTCATTTCGACATCACGATAATGAAATTGTAAAAACAAACATCCTCAGTTGTTTATTTCGATAATATAGTGTACTTAAATAAAGATATGCTATCTATATAACTGTTTCTATAAAATATTAATAGAATAAATCGTCAAACGTTATTTCGTCAGTAGTCTGTACATTAACGACGTTTTCATTACTTTTTGGTCGTCACTTTAGCCATTCTAAGTATAGTATTAGGAACATGAAACTTTTTTTCTTTCGGCTTCGCCAAGAAGTCTTCTGAAATTGGTTTAATCGTCTGTCCTAAACGTGTAATGACTTTCGGCGCAGTGAGTGATTTGACAGCAGTTTCGGGCATCCATGTTCTACCCACTGGAGCGCGAATTATTTTTTCAAAATCCTTAACCCTTGTGAAGGGAAATGGAAGTTCTTTTACCTGCAACAAAAAATTGTAAAAGTTAAGTACAGAAAATATTGTTGGATCGTTACTTTCTATATAAAAAGCACCACTGTATTAATTTACGAATAAACAAAATAAAATAAATTACCTGATGCGTTCTAACTTTTGCATCGACATCTTCGTTAATAATTACATGAGAAGCACGGGCATCTTTCCGTAGGGGTCCTTTCTTTGCCTTTTTAATAAATCTTTTCCGTTTCTTTTTATTTGGAACAACATTCTTCCCAGTCCATGAACCCCAACCAGGGAGAGAGTCGTCAATATCCTGCGGTTGTGCCGCGTTAACAGTATCTTTTTTCAGTTTGTGGAAGTCGTTAACAACATCATCGTCTTCAAAAGCCTCCGCGATCAAATTTCTTTGGTCTGTATCATCGTCGGATTCGTCAGAATCCTCGAGAAGGTCAACTACTTTAGAATTGTGAGCGTTAAATTGCTGATTTATGCTAGAACCAGTCTTATTGACTTTGAGGAATTTATCCGGGTCCACCTCCACCGTTTTTTCGATAATTTGTTGCTTATTGTTCTCAACCTCACGAGGGTTAGAAATTCCTTGTTTAGTCAGTACACTGACACTGTCGTGCTCAAACTCCTCAGTGACACCTTCTGTGTTGATTTCATCTTCATTTACATTAAACTCTCTGAATTCATCCGCATCTCCGTCACGGCTGCGACTTCTCTTTGCGTTGGGGGACGAATCTTCGCTTTCAAGATTTCGTTTGTTCGTCTTCGTCACCTTTGTTTCAACTATATCGTCATTGTTATCATCAAGATCGCTTTCGCTACCAGTACTACTATCGTCCCCGGCATTTTCTACGTTGCTCTTATTTTGTTTTCCCAATTGACGATTATACTCTTCCCAAAACTTTCTGTATCCTGTGTAATACATTTTTAATTTTTCGTTTTCTTGAAGGGATGACTTAAGCATCCATGGATTTTCAACAGAAGATCTAACAAGTAGTGGTAACTGCATATCTTCTTCGTCTTCATCGTCACTGGATTCCTAAAGTATAATTACAACATCCAATTTTTAGTTCTGCAACTAACAGACACAAATACAAGATAGTATGTTCAAAACTGTAAAGAATGCTAACCTGGACTTTTTGAGTTAGGTCTTTACTAATTTTTAGTTGCTCAGAAAGTGCGATTCTACTGTCTTTATCGTATTTTGCTCTTGCTGCATGCATTTTAGCCCATTTACTAGTATTTCTATGTTTCAAGCTCATTCGTTCTTGCACACGAGCTGTTTCTAATTCTTCTAATTTTACAAGCGCTGCTTCCGGGTCCTTCTTTTGCAGTTCTTCGAACTCTTTCATTTGTTGTTTGATTTTAGACTTTCTTAATAACCGATGATATTTTTTACTTTTGATTTTACTTTGTCGTTTGGCTTTAGCCATGGCATATGATTGCAATGCTCTGAGTTTGGCCATCTCACTATGAGTAGCCATTGCTTCTTCTACAGACAGCAGATAAGATTCTAAATTTGTTTTTTCAGGGTCTTTGGACATTTCCGCCTTCTTTCTTTCAACATACGCTTCTCCATAAAGAACTTTGGCAATTTCCACGTCCAATGGCGTGATAGGCTAAAAAGGCGTAAATGAATAACCCTTATTAGTTAAAAATCACTATTGTGCAGAATCAATTGTCTGATCGTTTGCATAGAATCTATTGTTAGCTCACCATAAATTCTGTACCATCTTTGTTCTTCGGTGGTTTCTTGAAAGCTCTATTGTCATCACTTAATGGAAAGACCAATTGTTCAGCCTCTCGATTATGATATACAACTGAGTTCCATTTACTTACCTCTGTTTTTGCATTATCGTACAGTAACGTTCTTTTTATCTATAATTTTATAAACACCTTTTATAATGAAATCTGCATAGTTAAGTTAGGTATACTAAATTATGTAGATGCAATGCTTTCCAAGTCCAATCATCTACCTTTTCAGAAGTTATTTTTTCTGCTGGCGCATCAAGCGTTTGAATTCTCTTTTGTTGAATGTTTTTTTGGTTTTCAGTAGTCGCCTGCAATTTTGCAACTTTTTCTGCAGTTTTGGTGTCACCTGCTTCTTTCACTGACTCCAAGAATTTATTGACTCCTCCTTCTCCCACATTTATACGTCTTTTAACAGCAACAAATTCTTCGACGTTTTTGGCTGCCTCTTTTCTCTTCATTGGGTTTCTATAAATGTAAAATACACGCCAAAACACTTATGTATTAAAAGAAAATGTTTATATTAGACATATAATATATATTATATCGTAAAGGAAAACTTGCAAGCTCACTTTTTTGTGGGAATGATTGCTCGAGCTGCTTCTAGTAAATTAAAACGTTTTCCATTATTCATTTCTTCGCCTGTTAGTCCTTTTTCTCCAACGTAATCTGGGGTCTCATCATCATCATCTTCATCGTCAATTCCAAGAAATTTGAAGGACCTACAATAGAACCAATCAATCAGTCATCAGTTGCATGTGTCGTCATTGGAATAACAGTTAATGACTACGGCTTATGATGATATGTGTATCACTAATAATAATTATTTGAAGGCAACTTACTCTGTCTCAGAAACTGGAGATTCTGTTGCGTCTGCAGATTTGACGCAAATGTCTTCACTTTCTAAATCGGTGACATTTTCCTCGGCATCATCGTCCAAGTCAATGGTCGAATTTAATGCGTCATCATCATCCTCCACAATCCATTTTTGAGTTGCTCCAACATGCTCTTCAGATATAGAATGATCTTTAACTTTAGCAGATTTTTTCGTAACTTTCTTTCCGGTTTTCGCGTTTCCTTGTTTCTTCGCTCCTTTCATCTTGGATTTATTCATTGCAACTTCTTGTGTCTTCGTTGTTACAGTTGGGCGAACTTATTGGATATAAACGTTCTTCAGCAGGAAACAAGTAAAATGAAATTCTATTAACTTCTATCCTAAATCCTAATCAGTTAGTCAGTTAGTCTTGTACTAATCAGTGATATATTTTAAATAAGACAAAAATGACACTTCCTCACTCCACACAGATAAAAACACACCTACAGGAGGTACGCATGTGGGCTTATAAATATTTAGAGCACCGCAACGTGCAGATGTTTTTGTGTGCACATGGGAAAATCAGAGTCACCGGCCTTAAATAGTGCCATTGGGGTAACGTAATGAAGGTGGGAGCTTTGAGATATGTGAATAAAAAAACAAAAATATATATATCCGTCCCGTAATAACATTATATAACAGTAATAGCAGTAACGTATTAATGTTATAAATAATGTTGCTAAAATTATGCTTTTGGCGAGAGGCTTCAGTTTAGTCTGTCAAATACAATTAGTAATAATAATAAATTTTGCAGCTTTAAATTCATGATATGATAGATGAAAATATATATCATGTAATTAATTTTTGTGTCAGTTTTATAAGACATAAGAACAGTGTCAAGTGTGGTGACAGGAAATTATGACTACGAACGTGTTAATTTGATAGTTACGAACATCATTCCCAATATTGTTTTCGCTCAAACAAAGCAAACTGTAATTGCAAGTATCATGTTTCGCGTGGTCTAGTGATTGAATCGTTCGGAACAATTGCCTTTAACTTCCTCCTCCTATCATTTATCAATAAGTAAATTGTGTTTTGAAAGATATTCAAAAAATGGCGGCGCTGGGTTTGGTAGCGTATGACGGAAGTGGAAGTAGTAGTGACGAAGATGAAGATGAGCAATGCATTAGTGGTGGTGTAAAACTTTCTAGTGATGTTGAAAATGGTAAACAATCAACAACAGCAAAAAACAGCAGTAATCAAATGGCGACTACGAAAATTGTAAGTGGTAGCTCGTCATTTGTAAAGCCATCTGTAATGTTTTCAAAGTTTATTGACGATGAGGATGAAGATGTGCATGACCCAAACTCGTTGGAAAATAAATTTGATGACAATGATGATGGTCAACTCGCATCAGGCGCAAGCACAATATGGTCAAAGATTTTGCCCCAACCGAAAAAACAAGGGTCCGAGGACGTTGAGAAAAACGATGATGTAGAAATCGGCCCGATTCCACCCAAGAAGACTTATGGAGATGAGGAAGTACCCCAACCACCTAAGCCTTCCTCCATTGCATCGCTAGCTGCTACTAAATTTAAAGGGAAAGTCAGGATATCAATACCATTTTTAAACTCGGTACGACTAGGATTCACTCACAAATATAATTCAAATAATTATCATAAAAGTAATTTAATATTGAATATTGACGATAGCAATAAAATATGTATAAAATTCTTATAGCTTGAGGAGGACGAGTCCATGCAAGTCGGTGAGGAAAGAAGAATAATGCAGCCAGCGCAGGTAATTACTTAGCTATCAACTACGCAAAACACATTTCACGATTTACTTGAACTTCAACTAAAGTTAAGTAACTGAAACCTTGTTGCTTTTGTGATTATTGTAGAAGGGTTCCGGTCTCTTCGCAGTGCTTCCTCAACCTAAAAACTCCTTTGGACTAAAAGATAAAGATTCAAATCTTTTTATAAAAAGTAAAAGTACAAGCATCAAACAGTCTGCTGCTCAAGAAGGAACTAGTAACACCAAAATAAATTCTGAAGCTAAACCACAGCCATCGACTTCCATGAGTAGACTTATTCCAGATGCCGTAAAGAATAAACTAAAGAGACCGGCTCCGAGCAAGCTTGATGAAATTCGGGCGAAATTTAGCAAAACAGGGCCAATATCAACAACCAGTAAAACGAAAGACAGTGATTCTGAGGATGATGATTCGGGAGATTTCTTTTCACTAGATTCCACCGAAACAATTGACCCTGAAGCTTTGGAAAAGCTTAAACTCCCTATGCAAAACTTTGATAATATCCCAACACCTGAAGTTGCTGCAGAAGAACCTATGGACGTGGAAGAAGAAAGATATCCATCAGCCAGTTCATCATCTCATTCTGAAGATTTGGTAATTTGGCAAACAGTAATTACAAAAATTTAATTATATTATGTAGTTCCAATCGAATATTAAAATGTTTTATTGTGTTTGTTTGTCAAGATCAAATTTATTCAACCGAAGAGAGGAAAGAAAGAGGATATTCAAATCATTGACATCAATGCTGATGACTTACGACCTGATAACACAGAATGGTTGAAGAACATGACAGATGAGGTAAGATTTGTTTCCATTTCTGATGCACATAAATATCTAAAATCTAAGAAAGACATGCATATATGTATTATGTATATAAAAACTTTTATATGTATTTGTAAACAGGCTCAGGCTCCAGCAAGGAAAAGTAAAGGCTTGGGAGGAATGGTTAAACGCAAACATCAAATCACGTATTTAGCGTTTGAAGCCAAGGCTCGAGAACAAGAATTGAAAAACCAATGGGCGCAGAACCGTGCCAATAAAATGGCAACAAAAAATAAATACGGTTTTTAATAAGGAAATTCGTTCGACGCATGATGAATAATTTGTACTCAAATATTTATTATATTATTTTATTCTAAACAACCAATTACGTAATCGAATAAAATGTTTAATGTTTTACAATAACGAGCTTTGTTTGATTAGTGAACTTAAACAATAATAATAATAGATTTTCAAGGAATGTAACACATTAATACATTCATCATCATATATATCTTGCTGAATAAGTTAACAACATAAATAATTGAACGAAATTTTAAAATTTCATAATGGAAGAGTGAAAATTACAGTTCAGTCTGTTGTTTCTCGAAGTATTGTTTCTTCCCAGTTGGATCTGGAATGATGGTGGCAGCGCCAGGCTTCCAACCAGCGGGGCAGACCTCGCCATGAGTATCCGTATACTGAAACGCCTGAACTAAACGCAGTGTTTCGTCAACACTTCGTCCAACAGGAAGATCATTCATTGTCATTTGCCGTAGGATGCCTTTTCCATCAATAATAAAAAGCCCTCTGAAAAAATAACATTTCATTTACATTAACTTTACCCACAGAGTATCTTTAATTAAGGTATTTATTTATGCTTATGCATGCATACGCTTACCTCAACGTGTGTCCTAAGTCTTCCAAATACACTCCGTAGTCTTTCGAAATTGTATGAGTGAGGTCCGACAATAGAGGGATTTTTAAGGGACCCAAACCTCCCTCTTTTCGTGGTGTATTAATCCAGGCCAAATGGGTGTAATGAGAATCAACAGAGCATGCAATCACCTAGTACGGTCAAGGAAATATGTTAAAAATTTAACAAGGTACCATCAACCATATAAATGGGAATTTCCTATTCAGACACGAACCTCAGCATTAAGTTTTTTGAATTCATCGACTCTGTCATTGAACGCCAAAATTTCCGTAGGACAAACAAACGTGCTGTACAGAGACAAAAGTAATAGGTCTATGTTAGCTATTTCAGGCAAGAGTGTGTTTTTAAATGATATTAAAGCCAATAGCTTACAAGTCCAGTGGATAGAAAAAGAAAACGACATATTTTCCTTTGAAGTCTGACAATTTTACCGGTTGGAAAGAACCATTGATAACTGCCGTTCCTTCAAAATCAGGGGCAGGTTTTGATACTGAAAAATGAAAAACATACAATTCAATTCATTGTCATATATCCCTGTCCACGTGTTGACTTTTACTATATTGCTACATTTCGTACTCATTGCTTTTGTCCATTGGAGAGTGTGTCCAGACGACTTGGACGTCTCCTGAGGATAAACAGATCCACCGGCAAATGAATAGCATTGGTTGGAAGAAAGGGCGACAGCAAAACATTGAAGTAGTACCACTATAACTGGAGCGGCCCTTACAAGAGAGACCGAAAAGATCCCGTTGTCTTTACCCATTTTGCAGGTGAAAGGGTTGTCTTCCGACAGAAAAGATGAAAGAAGGCTGCCACTGACAATTCAAAAAAGTATATAAAAAAAGAAAGAAAAACATACGTTGGACGCACACTTCTAATGTCTAAACGCCACGGAAGGCGGATGTCTTGAAGAATAATTCCAGCTGGCTCAGTTCGTACTGCAGAACACCCAGTTTCCTTTCGAGAGTTATCAATTGCAACTGGAGCTGCATTTGTTAGTTCAGCTGCACTCTTAATGAGTTAAGCAGCTTCTCTGCATTAGTATCAATCAACTTAATCCTAATTTTATATGAAAGTTTATTGCTTACCTTTTCTCGCAAAGTATATAAACCAATGTAATACCACGTGTCACTTCAATCAAATAGCAAATAAATCAAAATGTCAAACGTTAACGCGGACGTGGAGGAGTTTCTATTTCTACTTGTGCTGCTGGAAACAGCTTTGATGTGCTCAAGTAGTAGAGAAGAGGCAGCAAAGCAACTCTGTTGCCGACTTTGCTTTTTTACACTTGACTTGTTGACATTTTTATACTCATCGGTATCTGTGTAGATGTGGCCGGCTGTGGTTCGTTTAATATTGGTTTTAGTTGCGGATTCTCTCTCCACCGCTGTATTGCATTGTAGCCTGGTAAGCCGTGTTCGTCCGGTCGGTAGTGTACTGTACGGCTTACGCTTACTGCTTTTCATTTTGAGAGAACTACAATTTTTCCATGCATTGTTGATTACACAAGTAAAGTATTGAAAAGATGAGAAGTGGAAATGAAACGGGATGGATTTACCATCATCGGTTTAATCCATCCAGCCAGCAGCAGCAGGTAAAGAAAGCAGCTGAACAGCTTCACCACAACAGACAGTAACAACACTTTTTAATGAACATTTGAAATGGGCTCTTGGATCCATAATAAAAAACCATAATATTATACTAGATGAACGTACATATTTGATATTGGAGTGGAGTTTACATTACAACTACATGAATCCGCTGCTGCTGCTGCAAAGTTGCGAATCTGTATAAGGAAATCATATGAATCATTGCAAGCTCTTTCTTGTCCATACATATTTGTACAAGAAGTCATTCACTGTTTCTGTTTATACAGAGCCGAAAGTGTATATCATGATTTCAAACCCACACAACTTTTTGGGATAAAATATTATTATTATATTATTTATACGAGTTTACGTTATAAAATGGTTTGATCGGATAGGTAGGTACACTTTGTTATAACAAGGGAAAGCAGTCCAACAACAGCCCACCTTATCGACAAAGCTTGCAAATCATGTGTATTGACAAAAAATAAAACTGATTGGTGTGTAAAGTTGCTTGCATATACTTATACTGCACGCTATAGTCTAGAATAGTGGCGAATTTAGGATGTAGTTTTATAGTTTGTAAAATAGCAGCAGTTTCAAATTATTGACACATATTGGAACAAGCCAATTTTTAGTCATTCCTGTAAGTAGCATAGTGAGAAAGAGTGCTGGATAATAATTTCTTTATTGCTGCAGGAAAGAGCGCGTCTGTTATCTGTTTTAGTTTTTGCCTTTTGTATCTCTTGTCCTTGTCACCGGTTGCATTACGATTATTACTAAGATGAACTAACAACCATGCATGTACATCCAAAACATTCCTTTTGCTCTGACAAAAATTGGAAGATAAAGTGCAGGGCTGACTTGGCGTAAACGCAAAAAGGAACAAATAAGTCATAAGGAAATGAAAATCTGAGAGCTTTCTCGATTTTCATAAGTTACATAGGCTTAAGTTGTAGTTTTAACAGATAAGACAAAAGTGGTTACATTAGGGAACGACATTTGTTCGATTTGTCTATAAAATGAATTCCACAACAGTTAATCAGCGAAAGAACGCAAACAACGACACCCAAATAACATGCACTAATGACGATGTAGAAAACAAAAATGATGAACAAGAAAATGGCGTGCTTCCCGAAGTGATTCCTTTACAGCCAATGCGAACCGCATCATATGAAGATGTGAACGCAGAAAAAATACGGCGAATTTTTGTCACAGGTAAGATTTCATATTATTACTTTACACCTACATGTAATTCGGGTAGTCTTCCGTTAGTTAGTAGTATGGAAACTTATACTGATTGTAGGATGTAGTTGTGTGGAGTCCATGAAAAAAATGTGGACACAGCTACAACTTATGGAAGATACCGTTGTTCCAAGGGTTCCATCTCTTGCCGAGCAGGATGAAACCGATATTCCAAGTAGAAGATACTCTGTGGGAATCAGTTCACACTTACATCATCATGATGTACCGGATCAAATAGCTTCAACTACAGAACTTGTATCGACACTGAGATCACAACAAAGCGTTCCAAACAAAGATGTACAGAAAGAAGCTAAAATTCTTAGACAGCATTGGAGTCGGCTTGTTCAGAAGTATTGTGCCATATATGAATATAGTAATAATAATAGAATGAATTATACAATTTGTCTCATTTTTGTATCTGTAAAACGTTTTAATAAGCCCGTTTACTATTAAGGATGCCAAAGGAAGAAACATTATTACTTTGCCGCGCTATTCAAAAGAAACCATTAATATTGGATCCATTTTTGGAGATGTTAAGTGGATGCATATACTTTGTTCCCCCATCTGGAAAACCTTCCAAAGGCTTAGAAGATGAAACTACAATTCATATGGATATGAAGTAACAAACAATGCATTTAATATTTGTAATATATGGATAGTGTGATATTTAATTTTAACATTTTAGCGATTTGTTGGAATGCCCGGACGATGAACCGAAGGAGTTTCGTGAGACACAAGTCCTAGTACACTTGCTGGAGGAAATAAAAGATATGGAAGTAAAGGATAAAATTTTGTCACATCCACTTATTACAACTTTTGCCACTTTAAAATACCAGAAATATCAGTTTGTGTCTGTTATGCTACTCGTTTATCATGTAAGTTTTTACCTCGCCGTTGCGATCGGTTAAGAGCAATTTAAAATATAAATGTTTTGGAATTGGTATTTATTTCACAAATATATTTAATTTAAATGATTTACAGCTCTTATTTGCAACTTTATTCACCAACTATGCTTTTCATGTTTTCCTTGCTGTGGAGAGTCCTTCAGAAATTCAAATTTTTGCGAAAGCTTTCAGTGTATTACTTACTGTGATGGCGGTTCTATCTGCTATAAAAACCATTACAACTTTTTTCGCTTCTGGGCTGAAATTTGACCTTACTACTACAAGAAGAATCGGGGAAATATTTTGTGCCTGCGTCGCATTTTTTATGTGCCTTTTACCCAGTTTTGGTTACCAGTTTCCGTTTGCAAAATGGTCGGACAACAAGGATGTTACTGCGGTGTGCTATAATTATTTACCTCATCTCAAAGAAATTGTGTATGAATTATCACGTAGCCCCAATAACGTATTTAAATAACCAATACAAATACTTTTTTCTGATAGTTTGGGGTAATGTCGAGTTGGCTTGTCTTGCTTTCATATTTAACAAAGTTTAATCAAACTGCCGCTTACGTACAAACATTCTTCCAGGTTAGTACTTACAATCGTTCATTACAGTTTTACGCATAATTGTTTTATATGTACTATAGTGCGAATATTAAGCTTTTTATATTCTATATAGATTGTGAAAAATTACATTCACTTTTTATGGATGGTAGCCATTTGTCAACTGATCGCTCTGTCTGCGTCCTATTCGCTTATATTCCATAAGGTATTTACTTTTCTTGAAAATTGTCGTTACAAAAGGAAAATATGTAAAAAAAAATTGTTTTTTGTTATGTAGCAGGAAGACGGAATTGAATTGTCGGGAAACTTTTCTAGGTCTTTCATAAGGGTTCTAACCGGAAGAATGAATTATGAAGACTACACAGCAGAAAAAGTAGAGCTAGAAAATCCACTAGCTGTCTTTTGTTATTTTTCCCTGTTCTTTGTATTGTCTACTGTGATGATGGGCATGATAATCGGTCTAGCTCAAAATGGACTTCAAGTAAGGGGACATTTGTTACTGACTACAAATCAAAGGTTTTTGTGAGTTAACTTGCTTAATATTTTTCTCAGGACACGCGATCAGCGTCAGCGGTCAACGTACTCTGTCAAGTCGTAAAAGACATTGCGGAACTAGAATGGATATTTTGGAGATTAAACTTCATTTTACCCCAAAGATTAAATACATGGCTGATCAAGAACATTTCCATTAAAAAATTTCTGCTCCCCGGTAAAACGATCCTTGAAATACGTCCACATGATCTTTCCAACGAAACAATTCCAGAATGTTTAAAGAAATCCATTTACAGTCATTTGATGGACAGAAGAGCAACATGCCACGGTACATAATGGAAAACAACAACAGTAGTCTAGTCTAACAGCGTGTTCAGTTGTAACGAATTTCATTATTCTGTTATCTTATTTATTTGTTATATCTCATTCATTTTAAGACTCTCCGGACATGGTATACTTATTGGCAATGTTGATATTACTTTACCAGCTACATAGCAATTCATTTTTTGTTACGTTATTAGTACTTATCTTATAGCGTATACGTAAATACATAGTACGTAGTTGATATTATTACTTACACAGACTTTTATTTACATTTTTTCTTATTTGTTCAGCACCAAAGTTTTAGCAGAAGTATGTACTTACTATTTGCTATTTTTTTTTAAATAAACGCTTACAATACAGTGCGACGACTTTTTAAAGAAGTGACAACAAAACTAACAAAAACGTTATACGCTTTAATTTACAAAACAAAATGCTTACTTCATGCATATAACGACCTTTCCAACCATTCGTCTAAAGTAAACATGGCTTTTTGCTCCCCATCCGCTAACCTTTCTCTGAAAACGTCCACCATCACCTTCAGTTTGATAGCACAATTTATGAAATCATCAAAAGCAAGACCGTGCCTATTACCATATCTCAAAACTAACGCCTGCAACACTCTGTTGTTTACCCGAAAACCTGCAGAGTTTAGTGCTTGTCTAAGCTCAGTTGCACAAAGAGAACCTGATTTATCAGTATCAAATTTGTAAAACACATCCCTCCAATCCTTGACACTTTGCCAAAGAGCTTGGAACTCTTGAAATCCTAGTTTGCCAGACCTGTCAGTATCCATCATTGCGATCATCGACCGACAAATGTCTTTCGAAAATCCTTGAAACCCCTTTTGCTTCTCCAGCTTGAAGGTTGTATCTAACAAAGCTTGGAGTTCTTCCCAGTTAACTTCCATATCCTCTCCAGCCACTTTCTGGAAGAAAACACGAGCTTCTTTGATTTCCATTTTGTTGGCTGCTATTTTTGTAGCATCAAATATTCCTTCACTCTCCAATCGATCCAGCTCAATTTCTACTTGATCATCGTTCTCTTGCATGTCGAATGGTTTTTCAGTAAAAACTCGCAAAATGAATTCTCCTTCCAAGTGTGGCTCAAAAGTAGAAGGTACAATACAATACAGGCCTGGAGGAAGTTTGAAGCGGCAGCTTACCTCTCGTGTGTCCGTATAACCGTTGAGGAGCCCCGCTACTGATCTGTTTTTCCGAAAGAACTTTTCATTTAACGGCCGTGGAGTGTTGTCTGGATCTTGAATGTGGTAAATAAGGTAACCAATGTTCAAGTACTCCTTCCCCAATTTACGCCGGTTCTTTTGCATCAAGGCCACTATCAAGGTACACTTGTCGTCATCATCTTCTTCATCAGCATCAATTAGAGTAATCATGAACTGAGGATTTAGACCATATGTGGCAACGTAGTTACGACATCCTCCTGCTGTTAAACCCTTCACCCATGAGCCTAAAGTTGCAATAAATAGTAAAGTTGTTGAAAACGTAAAATGAATTATCAATTCGTTATTTATTTAAACCTCGGAATAATTTAATTATTCGTATAATATCATTGAAGGAACAGGTGGGGCAGATTTTGACATTGATCTGTTCATTTAATGCGACATGATGTTGGCGAAAAGGGAAAGTCAATGCTTGATGTGAAAAATACCCTAATTATAAAGCCAACTTTACGCTTCCCTTACCTTCGTAAGCATTCATACTCCACTTCTTTCGTTTTTGTGTATTAATTGCTGTCATTCCACTTGTCCTGTCTAATTCGTCCATGATGTCTGGAGCAAGGTTACAAATTTCCAGTGAGTGAAAATGTCGAAAAAAGTCTTCGTATGACATCTAATTTGTATAAAAAGTAACATATATTGTTCATAAATAAGCCTCATTCTCATTGTGTTTGTGTGTAACAATACGTTAGGACTCCTAACTTAGGAGCTCATCGTTGCCGTACCCAAAATTCGCCATCCGCACTGAAAGTGATGTCAAACTCTCTGAAAACAGAAGGGTGAAGTTCATCCCATTCTTTTGACCCATCCGACCACGGACCCCGCCATTCAGTTGAATCCCCCCATGGATTTCTAATCCTTAAAAGTCTAGCACTTTTTGCTGGACCACTAATTCTGTTTTGATTTCTGGTCGTTTTAAGTATACCTCGACTACCCCGGGGGAGCGGGTCCCATATCACTGTTTTAATTGCTGTGATTGAGTATGCATGACCTTTCACAAGACCCATCGGTTCTTCGGTTTCAATTTCGTTGTCTTCCGCGTCAATAGAGCAACCAAGAAAGGAGTTACGAGTGAAAGCTTTCAACATGATAGGAAACAAAGTGGCAGGATGTTCCTCCTCTAAGATGCACTCCCAACGAAAAACTTTGGAGGCTGCTTTAAAAATTCGTGTGGTCTTTTCCATTCCACAGGTGGTCCACGGAAGCGAGGGCCAAGGGATTTTTTGGTTGCTGGAAACTCGTAATCCTCATGAGATGCACTCCCAACAAAAAACTTTGGAGGCTGCTTTAAAAATTCGTGTGGTCTTTTCCATTCCACAGGTGGTCCACGGAAGCGAGGGCCAAGGGATTTTTTGGTTGCTGGAAACTCGTAATCCTCAAAGAGCTCTTCGTCCTCCAACTGACATGTTCTAATGCTTGAAAACTTTTGAGGTTTGGATGCCCTAGCATCTCTCAATCGATAACCACTACCTCTTTCTCCATAGCGGTAAACCAACACTCCTGATTCCAATCTATACGGCATTGTTGCAAGGAACAATTTATCCTGGTATAAACAAGCAAAACTTAAGAGAAAGTCTCACTTTGCCCCAATCAACATTACTGCCACTGCACCACGAGAGTCGTGGTCCGCGATTAGCCTCTGTCGTAATCACGTAATAAAAGACACTGATGTGGTAAGAGTTTTGCGAAAACTTTGAGTCTGTCCAAACGCATAGCAGATGTTCACACAAATATTGTGAAAATATCCGACAGTTTTGGCAATGATAATAAAAAACACAGACCAGACCTAAGAAATTTCAGCATAAAAAAAGCAATTTTCTGAACTGCAGATAGTACATTTACTTCGTTTACGAGTAGGTGCAATTACGATTTTTTTTAAATGAGTAATCTTATTTTTTTAGCATCTTATTTGCTGTAGGTAGAATGTCAGAGATGCGGAGAGAATAACATACTTTAAGGTCCTGTACTAATTAGCAGCACTTGTTCTACTTTGGCTCTTAAAAAGGCGTATCGCGTCATAGGTAGAATACTTCGTAGTTTATAGGAAGTAGCCAGCGAGTTGGAAAGTAGATTTTTATTTTAAAAATAGTTTTAGCTGTAGGTAACATGTCTTGCATTTCAAGAGTTAGTCATTATAATTCCGTAGTTAGTCATCCAACGAATTTGTTCATTAATTGTCATTCATTGTTTATTTGATCCACTTTTTTCTGTACAGTACAGCATTTGCTCTCGTTTCACCCACTTTACATTTTACGGAAATCTCAACCTCTACTGTCAGGCGAAATTCGACACGACTCCGTGTCGAGTGCAGTAGAGTAATGTCTAAATGCAATGCGTGATATTTACTGCTTCTATATTAGAATACTAGAAAGAAAGACCACGAGAAATATGCCATCTGACGATGTGTACCACAGGATGACATTTTATGTTGCATACCTGTCACGCAGACGGTGAAATTGGAAGTGAAGACCAACATTATGACGAGATATACACGCATTAGGTGTATTGGTTTGCGCCAACTAATGACGACACTTATATTATGAGTAACTACTATTTCTCTATTATCAACTTCATTGTAACGTTTTTGCTTCATTCTGAAAAAAGTAGATTACAAATATTCTCAACCTAAGAAACGAACTATTTTGTGGTAGCAGTCGGATTCACCGAGAATTTTTATTGTGTCTGCCGTTAGTTGGCACGAAGTACAACTTGTAGTTTTCCAACAAACTTTCCATGAATTTTGCTTTGTATGCAGGAATGTAAAATATAAAAGTCTAATGTACTTGAATTTTCAGCTCTACTTTTTATTCAGTTCTCTCTCACATGCATTTCTGATACTTATTATGATATGCCTTTACACTTTACAATTATTGTTTGGCTCCTCATTACTTATAACATGCACAGTTGTGTCTCTTTATGCGCAACACCTTCAAACAAAGGCTTCCTTCGTAACAGTATCTATATGTGTCTTACACGAATAATGTCATAATCGTATTAGGCATGTATGAGTTAAGTGAAAGTTGACGCTAAAAGAGACAATGCTTTTATAGGGTTTCTTTGTTTTGGTGTTTCTCTTTGTTTATCAACATATTTACTACGTTTATACCCGTCGTAATAAAAACAATTGCAATGTAGTAGCAATTGCATAAATAGGCTTATAATTTTATGAATGTTTAGCATCACAGCATGCCATTCGTTACGTTATGCATGGAATAGTCATCCCTATCTTTGCTGGTGTTTTTGTTTTAAAGATTGTACACAAATTGTGCAAACTAGAACAAACTAGTGTAGAGAAGAAAAATAAGTCGCTCTTATTCATGGTGGCTTTGTCTCCAGGCAGAACCAGCACCTCCGCACGTTTGCAGTCTGTTGTTCTAGGTGGAGAATTGCATTGTTGATGGGGCATTCTTGCGCATGATATGATATTAAATAAAACTTACACATATGATTTCATGTATACCTGCGTTGTATTCGAAATTTTACCCTAATACGCACGCTTATTGAGCTATTTATACGAACACCTCCGTACAAAAGTTTTCCAGGAGAGGAATGCTTTTTAGCAAGATGCCCGTCCGTCCCCATCATCATGTGACCAAATGGAAATTTTAGCTAACAAACCAGTTTGCTTCAGCAGAAGGCTTATTGTTTGTTGGTTGAGTGTAAGTACATAGGTGGTTACCATCCACCAGGTTGTACCTGTGAGCAGGTTTTTTACGTGCTTACATAATCATCCCCATTTATGCATTATGTATGGGTTGTGTAAATGCATACCTATGCTCGTAGTAATTTGGTAGGGTTTCTTGGCCCTCTGAAACCGTCGATTGTTGTTGTTATGAATCTATCTGTAAAGTGTATCAACTGTTGTGAGGCAGTGTTTTACGTATTAACCTTCAAGAGAAAACTTTCACTGGCAGACTATTATCTCTTTGAATTTTGAAAACTGACCGAAACCGAAACGTTAGCATGTCGAAAATGACCGCCTCTGGTGGACTTCTTAAGGTACGGTAGACCTTAAAGTTCTTAATATCTAATTTTCAAACTATAAATGTCTTTAATTTAAATTGTTTTCTCTTTTGTATGCATTCTTAAGGTTATCTTCCTGGCGCATTTGGTTCTCTCATCATGGTAGGCACTATTTCTGTTCAGTATTTGGTTGCAAGCTTAACGATAAATATCGTTTTTACAAGATCGAATATCTTATAAAATTAACTAACTTTCAAAATAATGAATATTGGTTTTGTTGAACAGGGGCATGATGTCGCCATTTTTTGTACCAACAAGCTACGTCTACTATAATGTAGTATATATGATTGCGCTGATGTGGGCAATCGCAACTACGAACATAGACTCTATCGTAATGGTAAGAATAATTGGCCAGCAAAATTTATTTGGTCCTCGACAAAGAAATAACCTTGCATACTGTGAATTCTTTAGGCTCTTTTAATCAACTCAATTATAATCGTGATGGACGCTTTTGCTCTCGCATATTCGTGGCCTCGTTCAGGTTAGCTGTAGCAAATATTTAACAAAGCATTTTTATATTCGTGCCATTAGCCTTTAATTTATGTGCGCCATTGTGACAATGTCAGGCTCATCCCGGGAAAGGCTATACTTTGGCCTTGCCATTGCCAACGAGGCTCTTCGCCCAGTAGCAGCCCTATTACTTTATCGCGTTTTTAAAGAACGCGACACGGAAAATCAAGGTCTTAAAGGAGTATTTGCTGATGTTATGCCAAGTGGTGCATCTGGAAATCAAGGATACCAGCAACTCCCCGGACAGGACGGCGCACAAGCAGCAGGACCTTCCTCCTCAGGGGGAGGAAATGGCGGAGGTGCTGGAGAACAAAGAGTATAAACGGTTGTTTAGTGTTCATAAAAGTATTAATCGTCTCAATGTTTTATGCTTGCACTTGCTATTAGTCATGAAAAAGTTTTATTCAACTCAACAAATATGTCTCACAACAGGGTAAATTCTTTCATGTGACATTGTATTGCCAAATTAAAATTATCTTAAACATTACATTACTCGGCTATAGTGCACATTGAATGTCATGATATTTATGAAAATACACTTTGATAACTAGACAAAAGTATTGCTTTTTTTTTAGAAATAACGTATCTGTTTTATTGTTTTTTTATCGCATAAAGTATTCATAATAGAAGAAGAGTGAAGCGGAAAGTAGTAGCAATACCTTACCGTCGTCGCATCATATTTGCATTTACAAAAATTAGAACGGTTGTAAAATATGGAACATGGAAAATTGAATGGCATATATGTACATTAACAAAATACGGCAAAATTAAAAGTGTGTTTAATAGCATTATGATATATTGTACATTAGTTTTGGCTCAAAAAATTGGCACTTCGGTGAAAATATCAGAGAATGAAAGGAAATTGTAAAACAGTGTACGTACATACTAGGATTAGTTCAGACAAAATAAAAAACCTAATTACTTATATGGTGTACCACGGAGAGGGTACTCAAGCTGAGTGCATAAAGAGAAAAATTTTCTTAACAGCTTCGTTCAACAAATTTCGTATTGCTGCGACAGTCCAATATATTTTTAGAGATCGCCAAGCTGAATAAAGTCTTGGGTCATTGCGATAACCTCTTGAAGAACAACGTGACGTTCTCGGGGATTATTGTCAAGCCACTGGGAAATGGCGTTTACAAAGTCTTCTATCCAATTCTTTGAATTTTCCAGATCCACTTTCCCTATTAGTGGACTGGCAGCTGCAATGTATACCCCGAAAATGAAACCCATTTTTGATATCCTTCCATAGTCGTCGAGCAAATCCTGTAAATATCAATAAAGATGGGATTAGGGGCATTGAAATAAAAACCATAATTACTCACTTTGAGTGCGATGAAATGTGTTAATGTAACTTGCAGTAGATATTGCTTGAGATGTACATTAAAGGAACATAAAAGCAGTTTATCACAGTAAAATTAGATCACCTCAAAGATTTTCAATAATCACGTTTTTCGCCATTACACATGCACCGACAAACCCAAACACTCAACTTATCATGTATCAAACGTCAATACATATTACTATCTGTATATCAGCATCACTTTCTTTTTTACTTAATGTCCTGCCATAATCAAGATGTCGTCGTAAGAAGAAATTACTTCATTTTCCACTTTTAAAAATATACTATTTTATTACCCTAAAGGTAAAATCCACCGTCGCCTTCAGCTCCTTCGCTCGCATCTTAAACTCCTCATAGTAAATTCGCAGCAGGGCCGAAATGTGTCTTTTCCGAACTTGAGGTTTGAGACTGTTGTAGAAGTAGTAGCCGACATCTAGGTTTGGTGAACCGACACGGTTCATCTGTTCATAATATTTAATACATCAATTTTCTGTAGTAATTTAACAATTAGTGAGCACTCAAACCGCTTAAAGGTAGGGCATGCACAGAAAATATATTTTGACATATAAACTATTATTATCATTGACATTGATGTATGCATGTAGGAAGAGGTATTCATTATTAATAGTAACATGACTTATCAATTGCTGGGTAGCAAAAATCATGTCGCGTTTGTATTACTAAACATAAGTATTTTTAACTGCCTACTTGTAACTACATTTATTTATAGATCTTTTAGCTATGACTATGCGCATCCCTAATATTTCCAACTTTGTCTGAGGACTTTGCTACAGGCGACCGGTGTGGGCCACACGTGCGGTCGTACACGCTGGGTTGGTGTAATAATCTGTGTTGACCTAGTGTTTCGTCATGTTTATGGTCATAGTTTACTACATTTCCAGTTTTCCAGATACATTAAAGGAGCCATTTATAGTGGAATTCGTCAAGGTTGTATCGTATTACGTTACGCTACATGCATCACATATCACACAGCATATAATAAAGTGAACCAGGTCGGGTGTGAATTTCGTAGTAATGTTGCAGTGCAGCTTTGATGCACACTAATTAAACAAGTGACACGCTGACACTTTTCTTTTATCTTACTGTCTGTAAATAGTTTTTTAAAAGCTCACCACCTTGATTTAGAAGATAAATTGACAATGAACTTGAAAAGAGCACATTAGCACATAGCAAGTGTCTTTTTGGACCGGAGCATTTTTTCAGTGTTTTGAGGATTTTACATTATGAAATACCTACAAGGTAAATGGGTGTAGACAGCTTAAAGAAATGTTTCGTCTTTAAAACAATTCTTAAGTATATTTAAAATAATTCATGTAAAATGTAACGCGCATTAATTCACGACGCTTTGGACACTGACGAGGTCAGAAGACGAGCAAAAAACCTAATGAAAAATTGATATAGAACTTCCCTACTGTGTTTCGTCACAGTATAGTCATTATGCAATGCTGCTTAAGTGACGACATGCGTTTTTCTTTTTATTAGAATTGGAATTTATCTAAATATGTGCTCAGATCATCTTTCCATTTCCCCAATTACTACTTTCATTTGAAATTAACATTCTTGCTGAAACATCCTCAATGAATGTGGACCTATATCAGTGCATGTGTACTGTGTAGACATCTGTGTTAAATTACATTGATAAGATGTAGAAACAAACGTAATTGACTGATGATATGGGTAAAGTTCTGGAAAGATAAACGGCTAGATATGCATGCCCTTCCTAGGTCAACATTATTTTTCTTTTACTGCGCTGTGAATCCTTACAGATATGATGTCATAGGCAATTTTACAAAAGATAGAATAGTCCTCTTGGCATCTTGATTGCCTGCTCATGCGAAATATGTTCATTGTCTGTCACGTCGTGTCGTGAGAACTACGTACCTACCCGATTTTTACGAACGAGAAGATATATGTTGTTTGTCACATACAAGCACACGTTATATGTTCATATGCACATAATAAATGTACTTTACCAAGTGAGAAGAAAACTTGTTGTTGCCAAAAACGATATGACTCTTCGTTTATCTTATTTTTTTTCTCTACTGCAAGCCAACCTTACCTGCAAATCAACAAACTTGAGATGCGTCAGATTTGAGTTTGTGTCCTGGTAAAAAAGAATATTATTATTCCACAGGTCGCCATGATTTACGACGTCAAACAAATGGGTTTCTTCAACAACATCACACATCGTTGAGAATGCACTGGAAGTGTATTTCTTAAGTCGTCGGTACGTTGCATAACTTCCCTTTAAGCCACTATCCTATTTAAAGAGACAAACAAGTATAAACATACATTAATTTTATGGACCACCTTTGGCAGGCACAGGCAACTATTGCATAATCAACGGGTAATCATTCTTCGTTTTTTTTTGTCTTTTTCTATTTTTACATCATGGGAAACTTTTTTGAATCATCAAGATAACTTCAGTAGTATAACTCATAAATCACATAAAGAAAGCTCTGATAACGCTTTTACGATAATAGCTTGTTATACTACATGCTTCATGACAAAACAGGGAAAACGATTTTCTTTTGTCACATCAACGTTTTGTATTATTTTTCCGCATTATATTTTCGACGCATAATTTCTGTCATTTCCTTACTAAATCAATTGTCTTTTTTACCTGGTAGTTATCATAATGAGGAATGATTACCGAACAAAAATTAAATTATACAGGTAAAAATAGAGATGAAATACGATGAAATATTTGTGTTGGCATTTGGTATTTACTTTTAAGAGACAGCAGAGCTTCGAGAGGATAGAATCAATCATGAGCGTGTTGATTGTCCACGACACCCCCTGCCTTTTCATCATCCTTTCTCGCGTATGGGGAAATTTTTCTTTAAACGCTTCCAATCCAATGTCTTGAATTAACGCGTACGAAACGGAATGAAATTTGGCCAAATGTGTAACTACCAGTCTAGTAAAATTTCCATAATAAAAAAGGAACTTCATTTAAGAAAGTTGTTCATACGAGGTGCTGCTCATAAGAAGAAAAAAATAGCTTGTAAGCAACATTGTTTGGCTGTGTGCGTATATAAAGCGTAAAGAAGCAAATTATGTAATAAATATAGCAATAGTGATTATCCCACACATACTTACACGTGACTAAACAACTAACAGTTTTCATTTCGAGCTGAGATACGTTCCCTACTACTTGAATTAGCAGTGGTGTGCATGACTATGACATAATGACATATTTATATTGACCCAGATAGATATAGATACGTATATAGTACGGCAACAACAGCTTACCGTGAATTAATAATCATAATATGATTAATAAAGCCATTTGCATATGACTAATACAATTAAATGTTGTCAACATGATGTGGAAGCATTTTAATGAACAAAAAGCTGATATCCTTCTTCTCCATGCACATGCACGCATTTTTTTATAGCAAAAGTTGCCAGTTTTGGACTTTGATACTGTTACATTACATTTTTTTGTGTGAGTGTGCAATATAAATGGAATTTTGAATGTTTCTACCTACGCGCAATGCAAAGCTATCTCATTCATTGAGCTGACGGGTTATAAAAGGTGTATCAATATCAGCCTCGCGTATTGTTGTATATTTTTATCGCGCTGCGCTGCAGCAGTGAAAAGCTTGTTATGATGTTGTTGTCTCTTGAATTACCTTGCCTCGTGGAAGGAGTGACGCTTGGTTCTGTCAAGCATGACGTAGTTGTGTTTAACCAAGTTTTCCATTACGATTTCCTGTTCGCCAACGTAATACACCGTTGGAAACATGTCTAGCAATTTGGATGTTCTGAAAGAGAGTAGAGAAAAGAGAAGAAAGATATACATTAAATGTTAAACAAAGAGCAAGAAAGACAGAAACAACATGGCCATTATGAGTAAACGCACAATCACATTATTTTCCCATCTTCTGGGAAGTTGAAGGTCCTATAATCTTTTGAGGTTAATGAAACTTTTTGGAAGACAATGACGATAATTTTTTATGGGGCTACGGTAATTACACGGGAACAATGCCCGAACCAAGCCATTACTGCACTAACGAACTCTCTTAAACTGGTAATAAGTCAGGCTTGTTAAATAATCGCGTAAGGTCGTCCATGACGTCGAACTTGGGGCATTTGTGTAATGACAAAACTTAAGACAAACGGGTTGACGAAGAGTCATGGCGGTATATCAAAGAGAGATTTTAATGCTTTATGCTGTAGATATGTGCCTATAAATACGCTATAATCGAATGTGATTCAACGTGGGGTCATCGCATTGGATGGTGGCGTCCTTGATATTGTAATGAACCATTTTATGACGAATGCCTTTTTAAAAAACGAATGTGGGAATATAATGTGTCGACTTACCCAAGTCTGGATACACAGAGTTCCTTCAATGCCGGCATCACTTGTGTGTAAATATTGGACTCTTTTTCAAACAAGCTGTACTCATCCTCTTCCTTTATCTCGGCATTTTCTTTCAGCTTCTTCACAAAGAGCTCCAGTTCTGTTAACTGTTGATGGTTGTTGTTTTTGACAACTTTAGCTATGTCTTGAAGGAACTTCACAGTAACGAATTTGCAAATGCTGGTAAAATGTACGGGTAACTCTGGCTCCACCTCCACGTTTACCTCCACTATTTTATTGTAAATCCCATTTTCATTCAAAATTTGAACCAGCTTGGGAATATTAACTTGACCTGTCCCTCCGTCTACTAGTTGACCACCCCTGGTCATGATATCGATGTTAGCCATCTTACAAAAAGTCTGAAGTCTCTCTTGTGATTCAAATGGGAAATGAAACTAGAGTTAAAGGTACCACACGCGGTGTACTTTAAAAATGTTTGCTCAGGGGGAGAGATTTTTTAAATTCTGAACGAGCGTCACGCGTCGCACTCTGTACGCAAGTAAGGAAAGAGTTTCCCCGCAGACCCTACGGCGACCTTGAATCTACTCACTTTGAGAGTGAGAGCAAACTGAAGAGTGAATAATCTTTTCACTTTCTTGTCGTTACGCTTCTTTTCCTTTATATTCTGTCTCGGGAACCCGACCGAACCGAGACGTATTCCTTGCTTTGCTCACCAACCACGATGCATCATGCAACACAGCTACACACAAAGCTGTTTTTTTGGGAAAGCAGTGTTGTTTGTCTCAGTGGGTAAATGATATACGATATGGTGGCGGGGGATGGCCGAAAATCGTACAAATCGGTTTACACAAACTGGGTAAACACAAATTAAGTTACAATGTTAACTTATTTAGGCTGCCAAACAGGACTTGAATGATGCACAACTCACACTACTGGTACTGGTACCACTCATGAGACATGAATTACAACTACGGCAATAAAGAGTAAAGCCGCGTCGTCGGCCTGCAAAGGCATTGCAAGTTCGTGGGTTTGTGTTCACCAAGAAAATGCCATATTCTTCGACATCGTGCAATATTACATTTACTACATTGCCACTATTTAAAACACGCATATTATTTTTGCTTTATGTAGACAACCACACAACAACCTCTATCTGTACACAGTATTATGCAATATATCCTATATTGGAGCACAACGATGACAATATTATGGTGACGACGGTACTACACTCATCTTTAAATGATTCACTGACTGATGGTGTAGCGAATTGCCAATTTACACTACCGTAAGCTGGACCTGTGGAAAAGGCATAGGCATATACTCACATACATCCATTAACTCACATCACCACCACCACTCCTCTTATTACATACACACTTGTTGCCAATTCACGAATAGTAGTAATCCACAAACTAATATCAACTATTTATTCTTCAACTTGTCTACTGAGTTAGAGAAGTTAAACGGATCATTATGATGCCTACATATATCAAGTCTATATTAAACCGTACAAACACAAAGACGTTTCATTTGGCTGTACCTAGGCTGCATGACCATCCGTTAACTACAGGAGTCACGAGGAGGAAAGTAGTGCGTTGATGGGGTCTTAGTGGCGCATTAAACTAATTCCTGTGTGATAATGCGATGGGTTTAATAAACCGATTTAATTCCACTTATACTATAATCTGCAATTAATCAGACGCGAGGATATTAATGAAGCGCACTAAAAGTTTGCACCGTTGTCTTCTTTTACAACCGCCTTATGTGCACCAAATTAAGCACGAGTAAACTGGTACGTTTAAAATAGGAAGGTGGGACGGGACGACGGATGGAACTACACAAACAAGCACCTATGCATCATACGCCACGATTTTTATTTCAATACGCGACGAGCACGTAACAGCACTAAGGAAAACGTTACAATAGGATGATAGTAAGGTGGATTTAACGTTAATCAAATCAGAGTTACGCTAACTTAATTGTATTAATGAGAGTCAACTTATTATTGTGGTATTTCATTATATTTTAAGAATCCCACTGGATACATATGTGTTCAACACTGATGATAAAACGTATGTGAATGACTTGTAAGATGACTTGACTGATGTAAAATGTGAAGTCCCGGTTGCATTTTTTTTTAGCTAAATGAATCATTGTTATGATGACTTAGATTGTGTATGTTTGTATGTATGTATGTATATGTATTAACATATTACGTTTAATATTGCCATATTTTCAACTTAATTGGTTTTGCCTGTAGGTGTGAAAAAGTAGCGCAGAAAATAATTCAGTTCTACGAACTGTGCGAGATGATGACTGTTTTTTTATAATGAAAGCAGCCTTTAAGTCGTGTCGTGAGGCAAACAATATTTTTATCATCATCTCTTAACTCTCCTCAAGGGTCTCTTGTGGTGACGGACGGACATCAAAGAATATTGCATTAAAAACTATTTCATTATCAGGTACTGTTACCATTTGTGTAGCACTATCATATCATCTCATGATATTGGCCATTCTTTATAGAATTGTGGACCAGTAGCGATCAATGGAAATCGCGATGATGAATTATTTGTCAAATTTTGGCAAAAATAAAAGAATTGCAATAGTGAATAAATAGGATAATTTGTACATATATACATCCATGCATACACACGAAAGCTGAAACTCGCAGAACTCCTTTCCAACCTTCAAATATTATAGTCAGTAGGGGATGTACTACTACGCGGCGGCAGTCCTGCAGCACTGAAGCCAGAGAGCAGCGCGTCGACGACGTCCCTGCTGAACAGTTTGTATTCAATCTATCCTCTGTAGAAGCAGAAAACAATTGTGATTTTGCAAATATTTGTTCATAACATTAACAATAAATTATATACCGATACTGTGTACGTGTGTTTTCAATAATTTGCATGGTTGCACTTTATTTTTTGCAATACACTAATACACAATATAAGATACATTTTACCCAATGACTGGCTAATTTATGCATGACCATCATAAAATAGACGCCAAAAGTTTATCATCATCACTCGCCCAACATTCATGATGATTTTTATGAAGAAGCATTTTAAATAGTGTCTGTGATTGAATTGAAGTAGCTTGACTATGTTCTTCATTGTTCGCAATTGTCAGCAATGGCTCGGATGCTGTTCCTCTGACCTTAACCTGAAAATATCATCGGAGATGCAATTGAAATATTGTCGTGTGGCCTACTGTACTGCTGACGACGACTACATTTATAGAATGAGCACTGTATAACGTGTGCAAACTGGTATAAGTAGTGCTATATATGAATTTTACTGTAGTTACTATATTTGGCTTATCTACAGGGTTTATATGGTACATATGGTGCAAACAATCTTTGTAACTTATACTACAGCCGTAGATAACGCCAGTTACACACATTTATAAGAAATTTTCATGTCACTTTATGGTGTGCAAAGAATACACATAATATAAACCAAGTGGAGAATGAGGGACAGACAGGAGCAGGCGACACTAGTTTGATTCATTTATTTACAAAAGGCTCTTTTTCGTCAGGCTGGCGCTTCATGCTTAAATTAAATAAACTGGACATGCACAAATCACTGGGTAATCGAAAAATGCGATTTTATTCACAGCCAGGGATTCATTGTTCACACCTATGTATATATGGCCGGCCGTATGGCATGGTTTTGGGGGTATCAATTTACGAATATACGTAATAACCTACCTGTTTGAATTATGATTGCATATCTCTGCTGTTCTGATTGTTACCATCCATCCATCCATATTCATATTACTACACTACATTTAGTCAAGCATCTACTAAAGATAAATATTCTTACCCTTACAACAAATCGGAGTGTCAAAAGCTGCAAAGCAGTTGATGAAATGTTATCTAATAGTCGCATACAACAGTATTTAGATGTAGATAGGTACCTTCATGTTAAGGACAATAAGGGTGGTCAATGATCACTAGTCATAGTGTTCATTACACGATAACTATTTATTATAGTAAATAGTAAACGTCTAAATTTTGCATATCTATATGGATTTAACGCGAAAAAATGTGGTGCCTTTGTTCATTTTGAGTTTTAAAGAACAACAACGTAAATACCGATTTCGAGAACTGCCAGAGTTGAACTGTTCAAAACGCGGTACTTTTTAGTTACTCGTTGTGAATACGACTTTACGCAGCATACATGTTCATAGGGATTTAATGGTGTTTTGAAAGTACGATATTGTTATTGTTAGCCCCAATTTGTAATCAATCATGGCAAATAAAGTGATACGTGATAGTGTTGGTCGTTGGAAACCTGCGGAGAAACATGTTTTTATGAAGAGCAGCCAGTGAAAAACACTATTCAGCCTTCATGTCGCCTTTGGTTTATTTTCAAAATTATTCCCCTTTAATATTCATGAAGCTTCGTGTAGGTTGAGTTGGCTGACGTTCTGACACAAGACACAAGAGTATTCATTATAGTACACTTATGTTGTCGATGATAAAACCACCGTACACCACCACACAGACTACAGACAGCAGCGGCTGGCGACAGGTCATCCATTAATGATTTGTGACTAAATCAACTCACGTTTGATGAATAGTCAGTAATCGTTAACTACTACGGCGTACGTACGTGCATATATGTTGGTGTGCAGGGGCAATACGATAACGAACGGAATCGGCATGCGAAAGTGAAGTGTGAAGTTCGAACAGCAATAATAATATAATAAAAATAATGTCACCATGTACTTCTTGTCCTAAAAATTGTTTCAGGTGACATTAGCATTTTTATGAAGTGGACAGTTGGACAGGATCACAGACACAGACCTAGGCTATGACAAAAGTGTATTGTGTAGGTATAGATATTTTTACTACTACTGACAAGTTTATGTGTTTCATACCATAATTAAGTTATTCTCTGTAATATAATATTGCTATTATGATGTGTTGTTTGCCATTGCCGGCCATGAAAATTCTAAACCTTCCTTCGTATACCTATCTGCACTGCGTTATATTGGTAGTAGAATCAAGTTAGAGATTGTAGCACTTATTTATGTCCATCTAATAAAAAAAGTTTATGTGATTAAAATGTGTAATGCTGTCTTTTCTTCTCCTCTTCAGATACAACTTTTCAAGGTTTTCATCTCATGCTGGCATTTTTTGCATAAATAAACTTGTCTGAAGAAGTGTTGTCAAACATCAAGTTACGTTACAAGAAGTATAAAATAAGGCCAAAAGAGTAGCGTCGCTTCCTTTCTTTCTACCTGGCCTAATTAAATTATTTACCTAGGAATGGAATGGAAGGTGTTTATAAAAGGTTTGCAAAAAATAATAACGATTTTAACTACTTTGCCAAAAGGAGCGAGGGCTGATTCGTTTACGACGACCACGACCACGACGTCTTCGTCTATTTGACCTACAAGAATCGTGTTCTAGTGGTGCTCTTTTTACAGCAACAATAATAACAACAATAACAGTATTCATTTTATGTTTGTCAAAATGATTAAACAAAATGTGTTTTAATAACGTAAACTTAAGTTAGATTTAATTTAAAGCTCCTGCCACACACGCATTAAGGAGACTGGTCAAAGTTCCAGCAAGAAGAGCGCTCCAAACTACTTGGGAAAAGTCGCCGCGTCGTAGGGGAGCTAAAGTACCAAGTCCTCCCAACTGGATACCAACGGAACTAAAGTTGGCAAAACTGCATAGAGCATATTCTGCAATCCGTTTGCTTCTGGGCTGAATTTTAAACATGGTTAATTAGCACACTTATGATTTCGTTACAGATTGGCTAAAGTAAATTCAAGCTTCACTTGGTCGGTTGCACCTTACCGTTATGATATCTTGAATCGACAGCAACTTTTGGTAGGCCACAAACTCGTTTACAACTAATTTTAGTCCCAATAACAAGGCAACTTCTTCAGTGTCCTCTGCGTCGACCCCGAGCAAGAATGCGAAAGGTATAAAGATTTTCCCCAATATCCACTAAAACATTTTTACGTAAAATCAAAATCTTTTGATAGGCCAAACAATAAAATGCTGGAATAATAAGAAACTTTTTTTTACCTCAAAACTTAATTGATCTTGACCAACTAAAAATCCTAGCCAGTTAATAAGCGAATTTAAAAACGCTACAAATGATATCACCGCTATTAGATTGGCAATGATGTTTCCAATAAGAACAAAGCCTTGAGCAGCGCCCTGTGCTGCTGCATCTAACGCGTTGCCTTCAGCTCTGTCAAAACAAAAATTTAGACAACCGTATAAAATATTTAGATAACGATAAAAAACAAAAATGCGTAGTGGAAATGTGTCGTACTTGGTATTCATGCTTTTAATTTCCTTCGCTGAAGTCTTGGACACCTGCGTTTCAGGATACAGGAGTTTGGAAAATGCCAGGGCTGCTGGTGCCGCCATTACACTGGCTGTTAGTAGCGAGCTTGCTCCCACACCAAAGCTTATATAGGCAGCCATGACAGAACCTGCGGGAGCGTATTTTTAACAATGTAAATGCACCCATCGCTTGTATTTGCATGTTCCAGTGTAGCAACTGAGCAGACAATTTAGAATTGTATTTTGTTTCACGCACCCGCAATTGTTGCAAATCCTCCCGTCATCACAGCATGTATTTCTGATTTTGTCATGTCATTCAAAAATGGTTTAATGAGGATAGGGGCTTCCGTCTAAACTTACAAATATAAAAAGAAAGAAAATACTTTTTCTTTACAAAATATCTGTTCAATTCACAATTTCAAAAGCAAATCATAGCGCTAATTTTTTTGCTCCGCTAGAAATTTACCTGCCCAAGAAAAATATTTGCTGATGCGTTCATAGATTCTGCCGCAGTTGTACCCAACATGACTTGTAAAAGCCAACCAACTTTTCCCACTATCCAACCCATAGCTCCAATATGATACATCAGACCGACGAAGAAACTGAAGAAGTATATAACGGAGAGAGCCTGTATAAAATTAATATAACGTAAATTAATTAAGGTCGAAGAAATTAGTATCTGCTATTATGCATTTTTAGAAATGGGCCTTACTTGAAACGCAAATAACGGGTCAATATATATACTTGTTGTTGGACTCTCTGGAGTTGGATCGTTTTTATACGCAAGGACGCCTGATGACAAGTAACCGTAAATGAAGTTGGAACCTTCTTTTGAAAAATCGAGAAATGTGGTGACCTGTAGATATTCCCAATTAATTATTAGAGTCACGTGCTCAAATGAATTATTATGTATATTTATCATCCACGTCGAGTTAAATTAACCTTTGAGCTGACGCAGTCCAAAAATGTTCTCCCCCCTTCCCATTTTATAACAAGCAAACCGAATACGAACTGAAGTCCCATTCCTCCAAGTACTTGTCTCCATTGTATGCGTCCTGGGTGCTTAGAAAATATGAAGCCAAGAAGCACCATTACTACCACTCCTCCGGCAGAAATCAGTCGCTTTGGACTATCCCAGGCGTCTACCACAATAAATGCAACTATTGCACCTAAAATTGCTAAGACGGCAACAGTGCTTACG
This sequence comes from Callyntrura sp. NNG-2020, assembly GCA_027744055.1. Taxonomy (NCBI): domain Eukaryota; kingdom Metazoa; phylum Arthropoda; class Collembola; order Entomobryomorpha; family Paronellidae; genus Callyntrura; species Callyntrura sp. NNG-2020. Next base: position 23,585 of record JAHZNE010000972.1, on the reverse strand, counting down.
TACCTGTGGTAGGATACATTTCCAAATATTATTCATATCTAAAATGAGATTTTCATTGAATCAAAAATACCCAATTACCGCTTTGATAGTGCTCGGCCACAACTGTGTATCGTTGGCTTAATGACGGAGTTGTAAATAGCTTTTCCGTAGTACCGCTTAATTACTTGGAAATAAAGCAGGCTCAAATAGACAATCGCAGTGAGAATTATAAGTAGACCATGACCATCACACCACTCCCACGCGATCTCATTTCTTCGATTGTACAGTATCGCAGTAATGAAATACGCATTGAAAAGAATGAACACTAAGGCGAGTGCAATGTATTTGCAAATTTGTTTGTTTTTTACAACTAAATTGTAAATGGAAAGTCGCACTCCATCAATTATCCTTGCTAAAATGTTCACATCATTTGGATCATGATCCAGATCTTTGAACTCCAAGGTATTTGATGTCGCCGTGGGGGAACCATCTTCTGGAATATTAACTGACACTTTTTTTCTTTTCTTGCGTAACGAATCAGTTGAATCACGAAGTGGATCTTTGCGCCCATTTCGTTTTGCAGGTTTTCCATTTGGAATAGGGGGATCCATCCAGACGGAGTTCTAGTTGAAAGAGAAATTACAAGTACATATTAATAATAATGACATCGAGACTTTTACTCTGGCACTAGAGTCATCATGTTATGTGCATTCCGAGTTTGAGCCTTTTCTAGCATATGTGGTATTGACAGATACTAATGTAGTTTTTAATTAATTATTTTTATACTGGTACCGTGACCGTGTTATCTGGTTGGTCGCTTAATTCAAAAGCTTCATTTTCTATTCCTCTAGGACGGGCGGGCATCTGGTAGCTTCCATGTGTTGCCGAACGATCCTCCATTTTGTGAGAAATATTTTTAGAAGAATTGCAAAATCGACAATATTTTTCGTTTTAAAACTTATTCCACCCAAAAGTTTCACCGACTGAAGTTCCGTCTGTCTGCGCTGTTTTGTTATTTCTGCAATGAATGATTAAAATAGTTTAATTTTAGTCGTTGGCTTAATTAATGTCAGTCAAATGAAATGTTTTACCATTTTTCAAAGCTCAAACTGTTGTTTTTGTACGAGGTGAGACATTGAGATAAAACGGTTAGCTGTTACACAGCGGGAAACGTGTGTTGCCACATGCTATTAAACGGCCAATTTTTGGAACGCTGCCGATATGCTGGTGATAAGAGTCTCACTATATATATATTGCATGTATTTGTACTTTCACGTTGGTGTAATAATTTTCAGCAACTAAAATAAAGTAACAAAAATTTTATGTAATTGATCTGATGAATGTCAAACGGATTTTAGTGTGATAAGGGTGTCTGCACCATCAGCAGAATTTATTGTAGAGTCGCAGTTATGATTAGGATTAATATCAATATCAAATTATACAAACTATACATTGCATTGCAATTAAATACAGGTAATGCGACATGCAAAATAGCATTAAACAAACCAGACATAAATGAGGTGAACGCTTTAAATCTTCATAATAATATGACCTTGTTAAAAACCTTGATAGTACAAATAAAGTATGATACAAATAATATGAGTATGATAAATATATCCTATTTCATTTAGAAGTACATTTGTGTGGCAGATTTGATTGAAGAGACAAATGATTAAGACAATTATCAATCAGACCAAGCAATTGTTTTATTTGACATGCTCTGCTATTAACACGTGCAATCAGAAACTCATAAATCTCCTGATCCTGATTGTTCCTAATGACTAACGAGGCAATGATGAGATATTCAATATATGACTCGCAAAATTATTCAAAACGTGTATACAAAATGCCAACTTGTATTTTGTTGAATTCAACAAAAGCAACTTGTCCCCCGGAACATTACGTACAACAATATATTAGGTTGAATGTCTGAGTCGGAACAGTGTTTAATTAACATTCGGACCTCCTCGAAGTGCAATCGTACTAGGAGAAGATGGAAATGCATGTAATTGTAATGGAACTACATGCATTTTTTATTACAAAGTGCAACGCTGGCTCAATAATGATAACGACAGTCATTTTCATGAGCAGAGCTGGGTAATCGCTTTAACAGCGCCCAAATCTTATCAATTTGATACCAGTGCCATGACACTGATAGTATTTGTCTTTCAGACAATTTCGCGCCATCTGTACATATGCCCGTACGTACGGGCACTACGTACGTACTCTTGTCCCTGATACAGATTGTCCTGCACCTCCATGACCCCAGTACGTCCTTATGTAGATATTTCCACAACCTCAGTCCCCTACCAATTCATGAGAACTCGTTATTTCCCAGCTCTGCATTACCCAAAAATTTCTTTAAGATTGTTTTAACTGTAACAATTACTTTGCTACCCAATAGTGACGATCAAGCGTTGCACTTTAGAAATTTTAGACCCAATTGTTGGGACGCTCCTTCCAACGCTTTGGGCTTCAAGTCTTCTCCTACGATTACATTGAAGCGGCTCTACGGTAGGTAGCACACAACATTAAGTGTACACTTCTCGTTATCGTGCATTTTCTTATGTAAACGATAGGGAAATACAACAGGATATTGAATTCATGGTACAGTGTTACAGGTTTTCCTACCGAGTAATTGCGATCAATGGTCAGCGTTCGACATTAAAATTGATTTCACTGTTTCTTCAAGCTTTATATTCGGTTGAACTCGTCGCATTTCGAAAATGTTAACCTGACACAGACATGCTGCATCTCTAGTGCGTTTCGGACACGGAGCAGTGCTATTGTTTTGAAGTTTTACACTAAACACCTTTTTGTAACCTTATAAATATGACATGTCGAAACAATACGGTTGTCCAAGTCACTGTGTTCCAACTGTCAACTCACTCCATGTAGTGTAGCAAAGCAGCAAGGTTTTTATGTTACCACAAGTTTCTCATCTTCACATTTTCTCTTCTTTGTTGTGGGTGGATAACTCTTCATGGCAAACACGAAATAGAACACAACGCTGACTGATTGTTAGAATGAATCATCTCCCTATCAATGTACGTCGTAAGTGCGGTGACGATCTCTATTTCAGGGGAAATGTTTGTAATACCTAGCCAGTAGTAGGAAGAAGCAATTGTGCGTAACCTGTGAATTTAAAACGCTATCAATCCATTCTTTATTACCCAAAGTTTATGAAGGATAAGTTTTATTAGTGCTGCTGTAAAATTAAAAATACAATGTGTTATTTACGTGCATACAGACTACAGCAATAAAATTCTTTTAATATTTTTAAACAACCACAGTTGACAGCAATGGGGATTGTAGATCTCATCCTCATCATAGTTCTATTGTCTATTACCACAACATGATGCAGCAAAAATAAAAAATGAGAACTTATCTAGCTGTAAGAGACGCTATATAAACAAGTTAACTGTGAATACCTGTTTATGTATGAATGAATATATGTACATTATTGTTAATGCATCATCAGATCATCACACACGGCTTTTTTACACTTCATCCGATATGATACGTATGACGCATTGACGTCTATGTAACATTGAATGTTATCCACAAAATTGCCATACGTTCACAGTTAAACACCATCATTTTAATCCTCTGCACGATGAATGCTACCTATGCATTGTTGTTAATCCTGTCTGTCGCATTGTCAGTTACGTGTATATTTTCGTTTTACATGTAGTTGCACCTTTGTATGCTTGTAACAATGCATATTTTATTAGCAAGTACTCTCGCTATTTTCTGACTGGGATCGTGACGATGCCAGCCTATAACCACGATTGCATAGGTGAATAGAGAGCACATTAGAAGTCGCCAGCCATCAGTTAATAAAATCTCGACACACAAAATAAAATGTGTGTGACGTGACTGAATATTACATGATAAATTTGTTATGTACCTGTAATTGTGTTTCCGAGTAGATAAATAGTGACAAGGAAAATATAGTAGTCGAGTTGATTGGGTTTGCTATTGTTTTTAATAGTGCAGTCACTTGTTACAGTAGCTCAGTCTATTGTATCAGTACCGCAAATGAAAGAGGTATACGTGTAAAAAATTAAATAATGAACTTTTACAATTTTTAAACATCGTGGTGCACGCCTTCTCAGTTTATGGTACAACTGCGGTAAAAAAAAGAAACACATGACAGAAGTGATTGATTTCATAGATAATTGGATTTTCAACAGGGAGGTGTGGTGTTGGTGTTGGTAAAAGACAGAACACCGATTTTTGGAGAGAACACCTCACACACATCAGGGTTTTTGGCCTTACTTCGGTTGTACTTACCCACTGCTTCCAATCCGTTCAGTGACAATGATGAAATGATATGATGAGGCTAAATAATTATATTGTTAAATGGGTTGAATGATGAAAAATATGGAAAAAGGCCGCTGTAACTTGTAAGAAACTTGTAATTTGAACCCAATTTTTCACAGCTCTTGGCAAATTGCAAGTTCCTGCCGTTCAGAGTACCCATATATTTCGTCGTAGCTGACAACTGATCATTCTGACCGTCCGTTCCCCCGTCCGGCCGCTGGCACAATATCTAAAATGCCACAACATTACACTAGTACAATTTAAATTGTTTTCACAATTCGATAACCATACACCATACTCATCGAGTGAATATAACTCAGGCGAGTTCGAAGATGTACCCGAGATTATTGGTTCCCTCCGGGCAAACTTTCTATTTTCGCGTAGCAAATAGAATAGCTGAATATTGATGTACAAATACTTTTTAAGGAGTTTAAAATTGGGCCAAGTTTTAGACCAGGATAATGTGACCCGTGAGGGTCCTACAGTCAATTTTCAAAAATTGTTTTGATCATTACATACTTGTGAACAAAAACGAATTTTAATTTTGATTTTCACCCTAACCATAATCATTCACCATACCTTTAACTTAAGTTAAAGACCGGGTTTCCCAGAAGTAAACCCTTAAAATTTAATATAAATAACTGATATGCAAATACACTGAGGGAGGGAGCCATGAATTCTGCCAAGTTTCTCTTGAATTGGTCATTAGTTCAATTTTTTTCATTATGAACCTAACAATTCTGTTTTCGTGAATTCAATCTTCTACAGAAAGCTTTATCGGGGTCAACTTTTGTAATCAAAGTAAAATATATTAAACGTTCACTTCAGCATTGCGCTAGCGTATTAATGGTACGAGCTGGTTGGTACTAGTTGGTGGCAATGGCAATCAGTAATTAGAGTGATTACTTGATTACATATGATAGATCATATATGATAAAGAATAGTAGTATCAACTATCAATCACTCTTGCGTGTTGGCACTTTATCAAGTAACAGTTTATTAAAGTATACAATAGTATAGCCTGTCTACATTCACCCTGAATAAGCAGTCGGTTCGACCGCCCATTCGGCCGTTAGAACGATAGTCCGTAATAGTTCGCGAATTAACATAATAATCATAGTCCAGGACAGCCGAAACTTTATGCAGACACATCCTACGAAAGTATGAAATTATGCCAACCTTCATTTCACCAAGATTGGTTGACCACTACGGACCCCAGGGAGGGAGCAAGGAGCACCAACTAATCATTCCTCGTAAAGAAGAACGTATTTTAAAATTTAGGGGTTTTAGTCGTCAGAAAAACGTGGTAAACCTTTCTCTGTCTCAGCGTAGTATCCATTTATTGAACAGTCGGTGGCGCTATACACTCAGGTATAAAATAAAGGGTTGCAGAAAATTAATTGATTAATTCATTGATCAAACTAAATGCTCTTATGGGTTAGTTTATTTTTTACCAGATTTTGACGAAACAGGCAATAATGAATTCCAAGACACGTCGCCAATACAAACATATACTCAGATGGATGATCACACGTAGGTACACAAACGTACAAAATAATGTGCTTTTTCATTGAGTAATTGTATTTATAAAAATGAGCAATGTAAGTTGTATATATACAGGTATAGATTTAGGATTTTGTAGCTTTAAGAATCTGACTTGAAACTGACGTGTAAATTTCATTCAATGTTCGCACGTGGACGTGAAAGTAGCATTTCGTATACTTGATGACATTCTTATTTTCTTCCATCTGTATATAAATGAACAAGGATATTCATACATGTCCTGTTTTTAATTTAAATGGGAGCGGCTTAACTGTCTCATTTAAACAATTCTAACGGAAATCCGAGATGAGGATAATTATGTAAGATAACAAATGCAGAGTATTAAGCGGAAGTGTAGGTGTTTGTGTTGTATAAAAATGGATGAGAATATAAAGCATACTACAAAGGGAGACTATCCGGGAGCCACCTGTGTAGATGGAGTCGGGCACATGCAAGGGAGCCAGGCTCATGTATGAAGCTCAGGAGGATGCAAGTGTATTTAAGCCGTAACCCTTAATATTATTAAATATTAAATACTGACCGTGTTGAGTTTGGTGGCTTTGATTCATCTTCTGTAGTAATTGGAATTAGAATAATACTGCGTTGCATTTGCAATACAGTAAACGACTACGTAAAATCTGGTTCCTAGTCATATAATTTGGAATGTGTTTGTATAAGAGTGACGCATAGCATTAAGGCCAACGTAAGTGGCCATCGTGTCAACATGGATTCACGAAAATCACAAATGATTAATTGTCACAACGTTCCCCGATTACCTCTTTTACCCCGTACTCAAACTGCAGATATGAATCAATGATTAGCAGAATGAATGCAGATATGATAATTAGCAACCATAATAACATGAATACTGATAATGTTGAATGTAAAAAAAAATTAACAACCGGCGTAATCTAGATTAAAATCAGTGTAGGTGTCTGCCAGTATTGGATACAAAGATATTAATTATTGGATATTATGTCTGCGTGTTTTCCATTTAATTTTACGTAATAATATAATACATAATACATACAAAGAGACAATTGTACTTTGGACAAGTAAATAGCGTAGTGTACAAGTTACTACAATAATTACATACTTTGTGGTTTTTGAAAATCTAGTCGATTATGATTACATTGAATCTCTACAACTATGATTTAAATGGGCAACGCATAATCCGAAGAAATATGAGATAGTAATACTTGGTTAGCTATTTGTTAGCAGAATATTCTTACCACTACTGTACAACAATGTTCAATGACATGGCACATATAAGTTTTACGGGACACTTCCTATATACTCTATGTCCTTATTACCGTACGTAATTTTAGTATTTTAAAAGAGTCCTTAAAAGTCTATTTATGTGTGAATAAAGTGAAACTTTAAAAATTAACTCGTACAATATAACTTTTGTCTATGTTTACTTACACTATATACTAGCCTAGGTTAAGCACGTCATGTCAGAAAGATTTTAAACCATCGCAAGTTTCTGTCAATATCAAAAATATTTCTATCCAAAAACCGTACGATGACTTGTTCATCAGCGGGGTTCAGTGTATGTTCACTGTTCCACATTTTAATTACCGTCAATTACGATTTTCTTCCATCATCACTGTACTGTGACAGATGCCAAAATTGTCAAACACATATTGAGATATATCTACATTGAATGAAATATATACATATTGTCACTGGGATGGTCATATAACGTTTGGAGTACATTGAGGTAGATAAACATTGTTACTTCAAACAATACTATATATATAATCATAAATCAACTTAATAAAACTTAAAGTAAAATGTTAAAAGCAAGAAATTTTTACATAATGTCAAATTGTCAATTCTCAGCACAAATGCTCGAAAATGCTTAAAAAAGCACTATTTTCATCCCAGAATTAGAGTAATGCACCCCAATTCAGGGAACATTTTTTGACTGATCGGTAACTTCAAACGTTTAATGTCAACGTAATACAGCAACAACTAATTGGTTCTGCTTTTACCACGACTCTACTACGCAAAAAGGTGTTTTGTCACCATCATCAATTTTTGTTCTGCATAAAATAGTTGTGTGGGAAGAATTACATTAAAGAGGTGTAGTGTGTTATTGGTCAGTGGAAACGGCAGTTGCAGCAGTAGTGTTGCATATATCAGGACATTAAATGTTTCTTAAACGATGTTGAAATTTAAAAAAAATTAGAGTACTTACACATGATGAAAGTATTTATAACTACGTTCTTAAAATAATACCGCCCAGAGTAGCTGGCTCGTATATTGTTTCCTACCGTACCGTGTATAAGTCTGCATAAATCTATTATAGTACATACCTCTATACTCATAAATGAACTCCATATTATGTATACATGTCAAATTACAAATATGTGTATGTAAATAAGTACTAACGTTGTAACGTTATAATGTTATGTAATATGGTGGGATTTGATGAGTTGGCAAATATTATGCATTAAATGACCACGTCGTCCCTCATAACATTGTCATTTATTCTATCTTTCTGTTGAGTCAACGTTTGTGGACACTGTGGGAGGAACGGCTGAAGATGATGTTGCAACTGAAGTGGTAAATGGAAGTAATCCCCTTCTGTTTGCCAACCCTCTCAATGTATTGTCTTTGAGTTGAGAAGGAGAGATGACTATTTTAGTGATGAAGACATCTCTATCATGTTCCGTCGAATCCATGTAATCTGCTTCCGCTCTGCCTTCATCCGCAGGCATTTCAGGTATAAGGTGTGATGGGAATCCTTTCAGTGACTGGGAATTTTGACCGGACCCTCTCCTGGAGGACTCCTTAGAATTTGTGCTAACGCTAGCCAAGATTTGCCTTAGTGGGTGGTCCTCATCAAGGGTGTATTGTTGGGGATGATTGGATCTCGGTTTCCCTCTTTGATGCCGTCCGTTGGTCTCCTGTCTGGGATTGTTACTGTTGTTATTATTATTGTTTTGAGACGCAGCTTGGTGATGATGTCGGTGACGATGTTGGGGCACCACAATCGTTTGTCGCGGTAGCTCACTCTGGTCGTTATCATTGCTGTTTACATTTGGATCAATAATGCCAAAATCTTCCGGGGAAAGCACGCGTAGGTTAATGTTCTGAGACCAAGGCAATTTGGGTCGAGATGACGAATTGTTAGACTTGGCATGACTTTCGGCAACACGTTGCAAGTGATTAAGAGAGTTGACATTCATTGAGTAGGGAAGGAATTGTGTGTGCTCAAAGTTGGTCGTCGTTTCGGGCACATTCAGCGTACAAATCTCAATTATGGGTGACATTCCCGAGTTGACGTCTCTTCCAGACCTTTCATTTCCTTGGCTGTTGCTATTCTCCTCTTGTTGGTTTGTACCGTCTGCCAATGAAAAAAAATTTCATTATGACACTGTAAAGATAATATGTACATAGGTGCTGTGCCGGAACACGGCAAAAGGAAACACGTGAACAATGGGAAACATCATAGATTACAGAATATGGGTTGCCTCTCTCTCTCTCCTACCGATTTCGGTGCCACTACTACGTTTCAACAGCAAAATGTAACAGAAATCGCCTCGAGAGAAGAGAAACAACTTGACAGCGCAAACAACTCATTACACGAGTTACCGACCTGATGATGAAGACTTGAAACAGGGAACGTTGCTGAAATATTTTCTGGGATCCAAACGGTCCTGATTCTCATTTTCCACCTCAATAACTAGCCCGTAATTTGGCTTCCGTTCGTTCAACCAGGCTGTCACGGCATTTTTTATGTCAAATTCGACCCAACTGCTTTCTCTCAACGATAGCATTTTAGCGTCCACAAGTTTCTTCTTATCTACACGAAAAGAAGAAAGAATTCATTGATCTTTCAGATAGTGTACATTTCTAACGACGTTGACGTTGTGTTCGTTGTAACGTCAATAATATCTAGATGAAAGCGGTATAGTGCATCAGCGTTCAAGTAGAACATTGTCAGCAACTTTAAAGAAAAATGCACACATTACTAAATGCCTCCGTGTAGTATGTCGCTGAAAAAACATGAGCATGCAGCAATAGAATGAATGGTACAAAGCGTTTGGCTTCTCAGCTTTAAAAAAGCATTATCCTCATTTTTTAGCACTTACAATGATTTTTTGTCGCCGGTTGAGTGTACCAAGAGACTGACACGCGGATTTTTTCATCGACACTTGGCGAGAATTCTGGAAATGTCATTCTTGTTGTAGGGAACACACTTGGCACCACTTCTTCATTTGAATCAGAAGAGTTTGCTTCAGTGTCATTGCATGGCTCAGAGGTTCTCTCAATATCTGCAAGTGATGGCTCCTAAAAATTCAAAAGAAAAACCTCAGTGTGATTCTCTAGCACAAACAACAACAGACGTAAAAATGTTGACATATCGTGTCATCTTTTCAATTTACAAGACGTCGCGTTTTTTAAAGAGAAGGAGAAAGAAAATAAATACTTAAAACGAAAAACTCGTCTGGTCTGTCTGCATTTTTAAATTTTTGTCCAAGAATGTCTCTATTACGGCAAAACTACAATATATGACGACGGGTCTTACATTATTTGCATTTTCTGAACTTCCAATCTTGTACAGTCTCAGTTTGGCCGAAATGATGTTCACTGTTTTGGTTGGAGTAATGGTGAGCGTGGTAAGAAATGGCCGAGATCCAATTACTGGTAGGTACTCCTGCGAATGGCCTGATTCAGTAGAATCAGTGCCGTCCTCTTGTTGTTGTTGCTGCTGGGGTTCAGTCGCAGAGTTTTCGGTGGATGTTTGTGAAGGTCCTATTATATCCGCGTATTTTATCGTCAAGTTAAAATACAGACTGTAGTATCGTTCAGAAGACCAGGCTTCACTATCGATTTCAGAGGGAAGGTCACCTAAATAATTTTAACACAACATGAAACTTTAATTCAGCACATCAGTTGTTGTGAGTTTTTGTAGGCAACCTAATTCGTACTTTTAATGACATTCGTGTTGATTGAGGTCAAACTCCTGAATACCTAAAGATATATGCTCTGTCACAGTCATGTCCATCAGGAGGAATTTTCAATTGCATAGTTTAAAAGGAGCCGAGTGCGAGTGCAGTAAAAATATTTTTATTATCTTTTCTCCCCCTTTCATCTTCGTTCTGCACCAAATGCAAAATGAAATGCACTTTAATGGCGTGTACAAATCATCTGCAGTTTAACTGTCAACTCGACATGCCTTTGCTGCTACCAGAGAGCCAGAATCAAACTAAAAAGATGCTGAAATGATGATGCTCTTTTGTGATGGACAATAAAAATTTAATAGGGTTAAAATGGCGAGGCGATGACCAGAGATTACTTACAACTTACCAGCGAATATGTACATAACAAGTGCCTATGAGGAATGCAAACATTTTGATTAAATATTTTTATGCAACCCTTTACAATCTCATGGGACGTTGCAACAGTTAAAAAATGTTATGATTTGTTTAAAGATTTATTTAACCTAAAAGAAGCTATATGGTCTGACCTGTTGACTTTTGAAAGTTTGTCGCAAACAAAATAGAAGAAGGAATGGGAACAAAGTAAGCCTTGAAATGTACGGGTGTCTTTAGGAGCTATTCATTCAAGCCTCACATAATGTGAATTACCTATTCATTATTTATCAATTTTTTTTATTATCGCTCAGTCAGTATATATAATATATGCTTAAGCAAAAACTCTGACTGGAATAATTAGCTTGATAAATCTACATTATTTTTCAACAAGCGCTCTCTTCCCCTGCTGCTGACTACGGCGATGAGTAATTCAAATTGGGTAGGTACGAGCATCAAATCAAAACAAGTTGGCACCGTCGTCACAAAGACAGCATCACAGCAAAGAGCAGCGCATAAATGATCAATATAAATACAAATCGAAATCACCTCATTTTGACTCGCTGAAACAGATAAAACCTGCTGAGATGATGATGGGTTTTCGAGCAAAACCTATAATTATTTTGGTGGAGAGCCTTTACTATCCGTACGCTTATCCTCTTATCTACCATTCTACCAATTTATGTGATCAATCTATTAGGTATATCTAATAAAAAGTTGAATTGCTCTTTGTGCCGTCGTCAATCGCCATGCATGATGCATGTCACAACTCTAATAAACAATGACCGTCTTTAAGACAGGCATACATTTCTGATGATGGGAAATGAAGATGTACCTATTTTGAGGCGAAGTGCAGATTTTCATTTGCAGAATTTGCAGAACCGGGAAAAGTTTGACATGATAAAAAAAGAAATGTTGACATGTATGAATTCATTTGAAAACTCAAAGAAAACTATTGTATGCAATAACGTTACAGAAGAGGAAATAACAATATATAATCCCGTGTCTTGTTTATCTTTATGATTACGAATTACGAATGGTAAGCTTTCTTACATGAGGCAGCAATGGATTCAAGTCCTCCAGAAAATGAACTACTGCTGGGATTCACAGGGTTGAACCGTTCACGAATAATTTCCTTGTTGACCTATGGAAGGGAATAAAAACGTCGTTGTTTCAGTTATTCATTATGTATTCACGTGGTCGTTGTTTTAGTTGTGTATTGATGTATTTTTTGTTTCCTTCAACTCTGACATTGTTTTTTGCCGTAAACAAGGCTATACATGGAAATTAACAGAACATAAAAGTAAATGAAGTGAAAACAACACTGTGTGACTAGCAAGAGGGCAATAATACTGCTATTAATGAATTAAAGAGAAAGACCGCTCATATATGGTAGTTATCTTTCAAAAGGTTGGCATTCAAAATATTGACATATTTTATTTTATGCCTACTTTATGTACATAGGCATACGTGTATATACCTACACGTAAATAATAAATAAAATAAAATAAAAACGGCTTCATCCTCATCTAATCTCCCAGTCGTGGTTAATACTAATTGTAAGTGCACTCCTGACATAAATATATACATATTAGTTATTTAGCTTATTTAGTTAAATGCATAACTATAATTTTGGCTTAATGCATAAACACGTTCCATAAAAAATAACGTGATACACATATCGAATAAAAAATAAGTACATTTTGCCTCTGCTATATGCACGGTCCATCAAGTCGTGAATGTATAGGAAGGTGTAATACATAATACATAAGACAACTAATTATTCAATTCATCAGTGTATGTGCGTTTATCTTGATTCACTCACCGAACGAGTTCGATTCCCGAAGAGATTAGTCCATAAGTAATTTACAATGTGAGCAATTCGCCGTTGCTTATCCCTGTAATTTAACAACAAAACACATTGAATCACGTTGCACACATGGATTACATCTTGCTCTTTCTATGTATACATTTAAAGTTACAAAAACATGTTTCGGCCATAAATCAATAAATTAACATTTCATCATTAGACTTTGTAAATAATAAAGAAATATTTTCCCTGTTTCAAAAATTGCATGCAAGGAAGAAACGAACGACCATTTATTTGTTATGATGATCTGCATATACAGCTCAGTGAAGCAAAGCAGAAACGTAGATATTATGCTATTGAACGAATTTGTAGTTAAATAATCCCATTTTAAAGCGATAATAGTTTAGTGAAGTAACATTTTGTCAAAAAAGCTAGCTTTAGTTTAGTCTCCTGATGCAGAGTTTGTACAAAAAAAACTTCATACTCAGCAACAATCAAATCAGTTCAATTCAAAGTTTTAGAACTCATTTGCATTCGAATTGCCCTTTTATGCTGAAAAAAGTTCTTGGCCAAATCAATCATTGATCAGATTCTCAGGATCAGCGGCAATAAACGTGACCATCATCCAACATGTTGGTTCTATGACATTCATGCATAATATTAATTTGATTGACGAGATCTAATGGCACTTGGTGGGCTTTTCTCGGAAGTTGTAGATTACTTTCACCAGAAATCCTTACTACTCTGTATCTGTTTGAAGGGCAGGTTATTAAAGTTTGGTGGTGGGCAACCCAGCAGCATTTCTGCAGGTCTTTCTAAAATTAAAGCTTTCTCGCCACCACAAGAGGAGAGCCTGCGGGAGGCTATTAAGTGGGTTAGACATGCCCATAAGTATCTGATCCTGCTAACTTTTTGACATTTTTCTTGGGAAATGTTTATCCAATTTTAATTAATGCAAACTACGCAAACGTCTTTAAATCTCTTTGACTGACACCTTCATATGCAAACTTTAAAAAAAGCATTAGCCGAAATTAAATTGTCCATTTCTATGAATGTTTTCTCATAAGAATAAACACATCGCGGCTGGGTCCTGTTCTCCTCCTACTTGTTCAAAACAAACCGGCAAGTTTTCGTACGTACGACGTACGACGTAGCAAGCATATATATGACAGACAAGTATGCATGGTCACGTACGTATGACAAAAACGTACATTTTCCAAGAAAAAGCCAGGGGAGAGAAGACCAAGACGTAGAATCACTAACGAAAAATGCGATACTGTTTGAGTTGTTTTGTGTGTGATGTTCAAAACAAGCGAAATGTGTCCTACGCTCAACTTCATAAGTAATGTAAGCAAATCCTAAGAAAGGGAGTGCTGCTACTTTGTTTTTGTTGACCAGACGCTGACGTAAAATAACGATGTACTTATACCAGACACGGTTTGCAGTGTTTTTACAAGAAAGTGACAAAATAATGGGTTGTAAGTGAATGAAGTTACTCGAAGGCTGAAAGATTCCGAGGTACATTTCTACTCGTGGTAGCCGTGCATTGTATGTAGTATATTTAGGTAGATGTACGTATGTGCTTGTCTAAAATAATAATAATAATAATAATAATAATAATAATAATAAACAGCAATAATAATAAGTAGCGTGTTTGAGCGAGAGTGAGAGGGAACGACGGAGATGATGCAAAGAGCATCGTAAGTTTCTTGTGAAACCTATAGCTGTCCATTGACGGAGGCTCTGGTGGTGCGCATTTCAGCTTTGAACATATTGTTTCCCAAGTGCGCAGAGAGGGCAGACAATCTTTTAACGACATAACTAGAGGAGAATGCCGAGAATGGGTTGGTCAAAGTCAGAGCAGGAGAGAAAATGATGAACTTGAACTTGAGCAAGTGAACTATTAGGTATAGTATGAATTACGGGCAATCCTTTCCTGTACTACGAATTAGACACATCTTCAATAATGACTGGTACCTATATATACTATATCTTGTGTGTGTGTCTTTTATTTATCAGCACACAATTTGTTCAATAATCTTGATAATTTTTGCTGAATTATGCATAAATGAAAAAAACACGCTGGGTGATGATAACTGCTCCTTAAACGATTACAGTATGTCACTCCATTCCATAGAGGAGTAATTTTGATAATGGGTTCAAAACCACGGGTGATGCTGATGTTGTTGATGCCACTGATACTTTCGACTTCAATAGCATTATGAAAACGAAGTTTAATCGTTTTTATATAGTTTATCACTACCACCAATAAAAGAATCATTCAAGAGTAATAAACTCCTACACATTACACCAAAGTTGACGATTGGCAAGTTGAATGGATCGAGTATCTGTTTGAAAAGGGACCCACTACACAGCCTGTGCACACATTGTTGTGTCTGCTTGTATGAGATGATGATGATGATGATGATGATGAGAAAGTGACGATAATAAATATATTAATGGTGTGGTGGAATCACCAACATGTTGACGAGTTTTACAGATGTGTCAACAACAAACACGGTGATTTGATCCAAATCTTTGAGATTTTACTATTATAGCAGCATAGGATGATCATGATCTCTCTCTACTCCCTAATATATTGGAGGGTGCTTATATGTATGTTAAAAGGGAAAAGAGACAGAGGCTTGGCTTTACTGGCTTTTTTGATAAAAAAAATGTAGAAAAAAACTAGACACCTTCTGAGAATTGAGACAAAACTTGGTTATGAATGAAATTAAGATGGCTCAAGTGCACAAAATGTATGTGCCTACGAGAGAAGAATACAAATAGAATGACAGAGCGACACAACTACCTACTACGAACACGAACAGCTTGCCTAAATGCAATATTTTCGTGAATTTTTGTAGACATTATGCTCCAGTTCAAGTTTACCAGGCTTAGTTTTACAGCTAGACAGTGTAAGTATGTGCAAGAATGATTATTGCTATTGACAGATTAAAACCATAAAAGTTTTCTATCATCATTAAAAATCTTCAGACAGAAAAAAAGTATGATTTTTTTTCTCTTCTCACAGGAGTGACTTTGTTTTGTCCTTAGGTAGGTAAGTGTATTTATGTACCTACACCAAATAACCAGCCCGGTTACCCCAAACAGTGGTCTGGTCTAAAGTAGGTACATAATCCGGCGTGTTGTTTGAAACCTCTACATGGATTTTATAGAATATAAAGTACCTATTATTTTTATATTACGACATCAAACGATTTTTTAATTTCTACGTAACTCCAACTCCGCCACCCCGTCATTGCAAGTCCCTCATGGCTCAATGATCCCATAAATTCACTAACTCAAATTGTATTTGCTTGTCCTTTTCCCCTTAAAATTGAAACCAGCCAGACACAGACACATATTGATTTGGTTATTTACAATGTCTCGTTTTCATCTAATCTGTCTGTGTGTAGCGTGTGGTAATGTGTGTATCAAGGCAGCGTAGTATGTACATGTGTGTATGTAGGTATATCTACAACGTATTACATTTTATGAACAAACAAAAGTAATAAAATTTCATTTACAATAGATATATATAGTATACGGAGATATTCCTGTTTAGGCAATCCATAAGAAACGAGAAACGCATAAGAAACAAGTGCGTAAGTAACGTGTTGAGCGTTGTGCTTGTGCTGATGCTAGTAGGCTGAGGCTAGTCCCATTAACGAGCGGCATGGAAAATTTAGAGTAAATAAATATATGTAAGAAACCCAAATCAGGCATAAAAAAGGAGCAGCTAAAGAAAAATAAGGTGATAAGAGGTTTACAAGTGGAAATCATTCACAAAATTTTTCCTTTCAGCGTTTTTTTTTCGTTAAAGTTGTAGCGACGTAACAGCAATACGCTGAGACAAATTATAAATCTTTTGACTTTTTCTCTTCGGAACAGTTTTATGTCTGCCTAGGTTGGATCTCTCTTTGTTGTTTTAATATATTTCCATTCCTATTGTTTCTTAATTTTATATGAAACATCATGTTAATTTATTAAACTGTGTTTAGACACGGGCAACTATGTAAGACACCACATTTTCGGGATCAGGATAAGCGTTTATATTATTGTAAATGAGACGAGTGAAATTGGATTTTTGGTGCGGCGGACTGAAAATGAGCGGCATTATCTGCCGGCCTACTTGCTAATGTATATTTTCTCAGTATTTATGTTACGTAAGTACAACTACACACAATATACACGCTACACGCTATATATTGACATATAAAAGGAGGCAGACAGAAACTCCCTCCACACTCGGCTAATATTCATAAGTTTGAGTTTATCTATATGGAGTAAAATAATGCCTATGTAAACTGGAGTGGGAGTTGTTTTTAGATGGGAGATATCAACATCTATGGTATGACCATCACATCCAACACCATTAACGTAACGTACACACTTTTTACTTGAATGGATGAATTTGAATGAATGCATCATGACCATCCGGATACGTGCCCGTTCATCTACTTACTCTCTCTCTCTCTCTCTCTCTCTCTCTGAGGAATAAGAGACTAGACACGTACGCAAACATTTGTTGACCGTCTGGAATCTTTGGTAATTGCCTTTTGTATTGTGTTTCAGTATGCTCTTTTCCAGTTAGGAGGACCAAGATTTATATTTTAAAAACGGAAGACCAGAGAGACGAGACCCTTTTTCATTTTCTTTTTGGTCTAGTCTAGTTAACCAGCATCATACTTCAACCATGCTAGGGTGCAAAGTAACCTTTCTTCTGGAAATAACGTTCTCATTAATCTTCCTGACTTAATGTTAATAAGTGCTGTATTGCACTTACAGCGAGAAACTAAACGAAAAATGGAAATATTATTTTGTTGCCGCTCTGTGTGTGTGAGAAAGAGAGTAAGAAAGGAAAACGGGAAAGCAAATAATGAACTGACCACTACTTATAGAATGCACGGCAGTGAGTATCTTCCTAACAACCAGCAGCAGCCGGAGCCGTGCTGAACTAAAAGGAAAACGGGAACATTTTTTGGTTGTTTACACAAACCGGCTATAGCGCCTGCCAATCTGAAATGACATACAAAGAACAGATTCTGAGTACCTATCCAGTGGGGTATGCCGTATGCCGGATGCTGAATACAATCTCGCGCTTACTAAAGCTGTAGGCATCATCGTGAACAGTTTTCTCATCGATTTGCTGTGCACAGCCACCCGGTCTGTTTGTTTGTACTTTTTTGTTAATGCCTACCTAAGGGACTGGTGTAGGTAATTCTTATTCTGTTCGCCAATGGGAAGCCATGATACCTTCTGAACCTGTGTTCTGGATCCTCTTTTTACTCCTGTCCCAACAGAATCGTCTGCGCTAAAGAATGGTGGTGCAGCCCGACCTAATTAGAGTTCATAGCACTTAAAATTCCACAGTCGTCTTCGTTCCCTCATCATTTTCCTTTCTTTTCCACTGCGTTTGTCTGAATGATCGAATTTGTATGTGGGGTTAAGCTAGCTATCCCAGACACAGTATGTAGTATATACTAACCACTTTGCAGATAATTCATCAATATTTTTAATCTTCTCAATGGAGTAAAAAGATTCATCACGACTGAATTGTAAATTTCTCCTGTGATTTTTGTCTTATCTTATCCGTCAATGAATACACACACACACACACCACTTTTACTTCAACAGTAATTGATCATGATCAATCGTTTTTTACTTCTTGTATGCGCGTCATAGTTGTTACACAGACGATGGTTTAAATGAGTCTAGCGTAGCGACGACGGGGTAGGGAAGAGAATGAGTTGTATGTTGTGTCAGCATTTTGGTATGGCCCTTTACTGTTATTTTTGAGTTGATATGGGTAAACTTACGTAAGCATTTCCAAATTCTCAAAAATTCAAACAAGTGCAACAGTGTCAAGCAAGGTGGCTTGTAAACAAAGCGTGTAACATTACAATAACCTACAAGACTAAAATTGAATGACCACTTTTTCCCCGAGCCCATTCGCCTGTTGCTCTAATCATCCTCTCTCTCTCTCTCTCTCTCGTGTCTATCTCTCATTCCCAAGAAACCCTACCCAGACTAAAAAACCATACATACCTAACTCTGTTTTTGTTTCCCTGCTTGACCTGTAAGCTCTGTCCACTACGCACAAAAATGAGAAAAAAATTGTAAAAAAGATAAATTTGAATATATGATGACACATGATGTCATTTGGGACTGTTTTGAAATGCTTTCTTGGAAGATATGACCGGATCATGTTAGGTATAATGACATGCATCAAGTTCTGTTATTAACCGCCACAAACAAGACAATAATCAGAAGCGCACAACGTAACACCACCCTTCTATGTAAATGTGTGCGTGGTGGTGGTGGTGGTGGTATAGTGATGGGTGATATGACATCACTACTCTTTTAGATTAGATGGCTTGGCTGGGTGAACCAGACCATCAGACAAACAACCATGTGATCGTCAGATGAAGCTAACTGATTCAAACAAGTCACATTCAAGAATATTAATAGTAATGGTAATAACAAGTAAGTTTAACTATTTCAAACATTCGATTCGATGAATTGGTGGTGTTAATCATATTTTTTCCACTAAAAGAGCAAGCCTTCTGAAACTATTCCTAAATATTTTATGACGACCACGACCACTAAGTGGCCATTTCTATTGCCATGCAATACCGCCATCGTTCATTGATACCGTGATTAAAATGTCAAAAAATGTCTACCACATCAACTTTTATATTTAAGGATGAGCTCATGCAGAGTTGGCATTTTTACGAAACTCTCGTCCTTTATGCTAATAATTAAATTGTACATAATATATATGTACATTACAGGAGTAGACTATTTTGTAACGATTTCATTCAATAGTCAATGGATGCAATAATGCGAACAACTGCTTACACGGCAAAATTGTCTGCTAATCAAATGTAAGAAAATTCCACGCTCAAGTGATAGGCCCTGACACAGATGACAAGAGTCCAAAGGAAAGTTGTTGTTTTCTTTCATAATCATAATAAAATTACTACTAATTCATCTCAACCTACTATTCTACTATTAGGTATTACTGCTACTACTGCTAGAGTACGACTCGTTTTCCATTCTAATGAGCCCACATATCCAGAGTCAAATATGAGAAGAGGCAACCATAAAAAAAGAAGTTCTCGTTACGTCATCTTATAAATCCATATATGTTAAAATCATATAATAAAAATGATGATACGTAGATAATTGCAAATTTTTACATAAACAACGTACGAGACGCAACGCACGAACACAACACAGAGAACCCGACCAGACAGCTTGTCGTTTTCCGGGCCGTCGCCGTGTCGTGCATAGTGAAAAAATTAAATGAGGCGAATAGTTGTGGGGAGTGAAATAGTAAAATAATATGCATATTTTTTTCTCCTTCATATTTATCCAGTTTGGCACGTCATCGGTCATTACGACCGGTTTTTTGGACTGTGTCTTCTGTGGTTTGCCAATTTTTTGTTCGTTCCACACAACACAAGACATCAGGAGACTGCTAGAGCACCTTGCTTGACTTATTGTGTAATAAGGAGAGTGATAAATACGTTTCACTCAAATTACTAATAATACGAATATGGTGCGCTTATGCAACTTGTCCGTGAGACAGCCTGACTGACGGAAGTTCTCTTTTTTGCCCTCTGGATCCAATCCAGTTCCAGAGTGAAGTGTCACCCAAAAAACGAATTTGTATGAGGGTGCTCGCAACAGACATTTGTGTGACTTTTAAAATGTGAAAACAAGTCGTAAACTTGTAATGCAAATGCTTCTACAGCTCCCCTATGCTCACACTATAAATGCTTCTTAGGATGATTATGAAAAAAATCAATCGTGCGGAAAAGCATACACTATAACTACTAGCGTTTTTGTGGAGAAGCCAAAAATAAGGGTTTTTCTAATTTTCTTTTCACACTTACCTGTTCGAATGAGTAGAATTTACAGAAGAGCAAAGAATAGCTGGCTCTAGACTACATGGCTCTGTCTCATTTCGGTTAAGCCTTGAACCCGTTTGGGTGTCATTGCTAAATGTCCCATCACCATCATCAACTTCTACTTCGTTAGACCCATCACCATCAGTAGAAGAAGTACCATCACCAGAAGTTTGACTAAATACACGTCACAGTATAATATACAGAGAAATATATAAGATCGGCAATACAAGAGACTATAGTAGCTTATAAGAAAAGAAGACAGCTTGGTTACATGACAGCTTTTTAATAAATAACAGGAAGTATTGTTAGCGAAATCTACCTGAGGAAGCTTCTCTAAAGAGGGAACGTACATAAAAATAAACGAGAAAAGAGTAAAGAGCGAACATGAAAACCGGAGAAAAGTAGAAAAGTAGAGAAAAATTGTGGAGGAAAAGTAAAAGACAAATAGACTTGTGCTTCAAACAAATTTTTTTATGCAAATCAGTAGAGGAAAAAGGCAAGATATGGCAAGTATACACAATGTGTACGTCAGTGAAATGAGTACTTCAATACGTATAACGATATAGTTATGTTGAGCGGTAATTAAAAAGCAGGAAAAAATAATGATTTTAAAGACAGCTTACTTGTCACGCTGAACCAGGATCGGGTCAACCGTCTCATTCTGTTGCTGTTGTAGTTGCTGCTGCTGCTGTGAAAGCAACAAGTTGGCTACCACCGGGTTATTGTCATTCCAGGAGTTCCGACGCAGAGAGTTGAGAGAATGCGAGGCACGGTCGTTCGTCTCAATTGAGACAGGGACAGCGAGAACAGAATCAATGAAGGTGATGGCAATGACAAAAGCTGTCATTTTGACGACGAAGACGCCGACGTTACTGCTCATTGTGAGAGAGCTCATTTTTCACAAAATATTTCTTTGATTTACTTTGAATACATGTAATAATGCTACTGCTACTAAAGTACTACTTGTGTGTCCCTTCTTGTGAAATATTTACGGTCTTTTTATGGCAACTATTGTGTATATAAATGGGTGTGTGTTCTGCTTTTTAATAGATAGATTGGCTATAATGAAAGGTGTAAGGGCATGTTTTGTAGTAAATTAGATTTGGTGTTAAAAAGCTTTCTCGGGGGTAAAGATTGTCTGAGGAAAGCTGAGAAACAACTGAATTGGTAATGAGCTATGTCTCCGGCTTTTATATAAGTGTGAGAGCTCTTTTCTCCCTGTCTGCAGAAGATGGATAGATAGTATAAATGTGGTAAAGAGATGCTGATGATGGTGTGGAGGCTGATGACGATGCTGCTGTTGGTAAGTAAATAAACGAGTAAGGCAGTTTTTATAGGAAGCTGCTTTGTGTCTACTCTGAAGTGTTAAGTACTTTATACGAAGACGTTGACGATATGTGTATATTAGTAGGTAGGTGCATAAGGTGATGGTAGTGGTGTGGTGATGGCGATGTTGATGATGATGATAATGGTGTTAGTAAAGGAGGAAGATGAGCAGCTCAATTTATTATGTTGTACACAAACAACTACATTATTATTACACTACATGTAAATACATCAGAACTACCAATAATGACGAGTTGATGCCAAGCCAAGACAGTTTGTTCACTGCGCTTTAGTTGTTGTAGTGTTGAAAATGAAACGTTGCGTGAACTTTTTTGAAAGCGTGCTGGAATTTTTCTTTAAAATTGATTTCGGTGAGTTCGTAAATATGTCCAATTTTTTATATTTATTTATTTCAATTTATTGGGCTGCATTTTTCTTCTCAATATTTACGAAAAATAAATAATTACAAATTACTTAATGCATAGAAAATATATGCATGCATGAATTCTGCAATAATCATTTTTAATTCCACCGATTGCTAACGAGGGAACCTACGCTGTTGTATTGTTTTGAAAATTTGAAATTGCATTTTTAAAAATTTGAAAAATGTTATGTGATGTAATATGGGAAATTCATAGTGAGAGAAGTACCAACAGAAAATACATCAAAATAGTGTTAATGATGATGATATTTGGGTATTTGGTATGTACTATTTTGATGTACTTTATGTTGACTTTGAATGAAAAATTTTGAAATCCCATTCTCTCACTCTCACTACGTATTTCCCCATTATAAATCAAAAAAGACTTGTCAAGTGTTATAGGTGTAATTTTTAAAATATTTTCAAAAAGTCCATCAGGGTGACCTACGACTTTTCATGGGATCTTACAATGATGGGAGTACTGCTCCACGAAAATTTGAAGGTGATCCATGATGTACAGATTCAAACGTTCCCTCGTAAGAGCAATCGACGGAAATATATAGCATTGGATTAACTGCCAGTCCTATTGAAAGTTTATGTTCACTGCCATGCCTAAATAAATTTAAACATTCATACGAACATGACGATTTGATACAAGTTTACTCGCGTCGCGAGACAGCATACGTGTGTATGTAGTATGTGTTCATCGTATCATAAATTGTTGTGGTGCAAGGGCCGCTCATGTTCACCATCAACAAACACCACAATAGTTCTTGTTATGTAGTATTATTCTGTTTGATATGTGTGCCTGACATGACGGCTTTTATCGAAGAAAATGATGTGATTGTAAAGGTGATGATTAAGCTTCCAATAAATATTTAAAAACATATTTTGTATGTTCGTTCTAAAGAGCTCATGTTTATAATGTGGATGTA
>JAHZNE010000971.1:0-13318 GCA_027744055.1 Callyntrura sp. NNG-2020 | reverse complement strand
CACGGGGTAACTTTTTGTAACGCAAAGTACATGGAAATCAAATGTGTAGTACAAACATCCGGGCAGGAGCTTCCTTTTGCCTAATTAAAATACCCTTAAGACAACTCATGGTTATCTTCTGTAAAAATGATAATAATAAAAATTATAATGTTTCTTGACTGTTTGTAGTCTGAGTACGACAAAATGTTTATAAATGTAGATACGTACATTAATTTTCAAATGACGCCCATTGTCATGACGCCCTAAATTTCTATTGTCACTTTACCAAAGTATTTTGTCTGTCTTGAGAGTTGAGAGGAATCTGCCGAATGCATATTCTGAATGTCTCGATTTCGGTGGAAAATCATAGAGTAAACAACTCCAAATGTACAACTATTGTTTTCGCGGTCGTTTGGACATCCAAAACCAGATATTTGAACTATACCCTTCACACGTTTTGTGCCAAAAAATGATTGTAGTAGTAGTTATCTGCCGATAAAAAGTTGAATGGATGTGAAACAAAGGATTTATGCATACCTGCGTACCAAATATGTGACCACACGGGAAAATTTTTGCTTCTATTGTATTATGCGTACTCGATTACCTACGAAAACATAGTTAGAGCCATTAGATTATGGCCGCCCCGTAACCATCCTCGTGAGCCCTACTACTTTTTAAACCGTCAATCCTTATTAAAAGATGTTGTATTCGACATTTAAAAAATATCATCCGTAACAACTCATAGAATTCAGTAAACAAAGCTTTACGTAGTCTGCCACTGTGGTATCATTTAACTATTTTCGTGAAATCGGGTATATTTTGAAGGTTCTCGACGTGCTAGAGCATACCCTCTGGAATGGAGAAAGCACAAACGTTCCATTCTTTCAGTAGATATAGTCGCTTATTCCAAGTGCCATTCTCTTCAGTCCGCTGCCAGAGACGTACCTGAAAACAAGTATACTTGTGCTTGTCTTTTTACTTTTTGTAGGGAATTCTACATGACGTGATACTAAAATAATATGTTGTCTAGTGCTTTCTCTGAGTGTATTACATACTGTTCAGCAGCGTATTATTTGTAAGATTGAACTAGGTGTTCGGGTGATTATTTAGTGAATATTTACCTACATTCTACATATAGCCAGTATTGTTGTTACGTTACGTTTTCACAATAACCTAACCCCTATCCATTTTATTTGTTAATATAATACCGTTTTAAAATACTTCGTTGATTCGCAAATATTTCACTCACGTTGCCCCTCCTCAGGACATTTCTTACTTTCGAACCGCCTGCTTTCCTATAAAATAGCACTGTCCATGTCTATTGGCTTTAACAGTTTTCATCGCAACGCTGCATAAAAAATATATATTTAACCGTATTTGACTTCAGTTGATTGTGAACATTTGTAATTTAACTAAACTTATACTAATTGAAAACGTCATTAAGCTCATCGGGAGGTTATCGTCATAACAAATTTATATTGAACATTTCAAATTTCACCCTGTAATAGATAAAAACTTAAGCAATTTAGTGGCGACAGTAAATTATATGGAGATCCGATTAGATAATTAGATCACCAAGCAGAATATGTTATATACATACCGTTATGCAGTAGCGTCAAGTATTAATTATTTTCAGTGACAAACACGAGATTGTAAGTTTTGCATGGTTTATATAGCATAGCTTTAAGAGGATAACATTTCTGACTGCAACTAATTACTTATTTTAGCTCATCAAGCTGACTGTATGAAACTTTTCCTGCTATATTTCTTACTTTCCGGGAAGCGTTGTTGTATAGGAACAAACTCTCATCATGCTGTTCCAAAACTACTCCTCCGAAGCGTAAGATTAGAAATCAATTGTTGGTATCCTATGGTTGTTTGACACTTCGTAGTACATCTTTTCTCCTGTGTTCATTAACTATAGAAGTCGAAAGCAAAGCACATAAAAGGAGAAAGTAGTTTAACGAGTTCATGTGCGTGTCTTTCTTTCCGCATATAGTCACGATTGATTACTCAAGAGTACGTCTACCGATTTCGCTCAAACTCTACTGGGTATGGAATATAAGAAGCCATTTGTCTTATTGAAATTCAGTCGGGAGTGTTAAATACAAATTATGCTTTTATCACTAGTTTAAAAAATATATATTTGGAGTGGATAGTTTAGTTAGTTCATCATAAGTATTCGTAAATTGTAGCGTGTT
Source organism: Callyntrura sp. NNG-2020 (assembly GCA_027744055.1). Taxonomy (NCBI): domain Eukaryota; kingdom Metazoa; phylum Arthropoda; class Collembola; order Entomobryomorpha; family Paronellidae; genus Callyntrura; species Callyntrura sp. NNG-2020. Next base: position 11,138 of record JAHZNE010000971.1, on the reverse strand, counting down.
ATTTTGAAATAGGTATTTAACTTTTTCTTTAGATCTTTCCCAATATGAGAGTCGTGGCTAATTTACCAAAATGGTAAATGATTAATAAACCAGAGTTGTTGTTTCTATCATTTAATGTATCAACCAAGGATTGCAGGAAAGAATGCCAATTGACGAACTCGCACTTTCGTACGGGAGTAGTTGACTACTGCTTTTTAAGCCATGCAAATATGACAACCGAAAATAAGGTTGACGCAAAGTGCAGAATTGTGATAAAAGATGTCTTGTAACAATGACAAGGAAAACAGCGGCGATAGACATGTGGCAGCCCAAATTTCCGAAAAAGCCCACATAGCAACTAGAGCTGTGTTAGACGTAAATTTAAAAATCCTATCATGTCTCTATGAAAAGTTGAAGTCGTCAACAAGTAATCTACTGCTATGTTAAAAACCTGACTCTAGTAATGTCTGAAGATCAAATTTAAATTTATCATTGAATCTCAATGAAATTCAGAAACATTAACTTGATCTCAACTCTGTAGGTATGAGTTATCACGTTGCGCGTCGGTTGATACAGTAGTATTGGTAGTATGAATACCTCTACAGGTTCAGTTGGACTAGTAACCATTGTTCCACCAAGCTATGAATTGTCCTGTCATTCTTTTCCACCTGAATTAATAGACGGATTACTTTGTAGCGGGCTCATATCTAGGTGTAAAGAGAATAAATAAATACTATTACTGTTTTGTTGATGACATTGGCAGTAATAATCCTATTTCGCTCACACAACACACAGCATTCATAATGTTACAAACAGTAATAAAGTAATAAATGCTGAAGGATGAAAAGAAAAATGAAATAAATAGATTGTAACATAACATGTCTTGTTCTTCGGAAAGTTTTATATGCTATCATACATTAAAATTATGACACAAGGCTACAAGTAGATTTTAATTAAAGCGTCATAAGTTATAATGAGTGCAGTGTTCAACAATGAAGCGACTGTGACCGTGACTGCATTTACCAATACATCTGATATAATAATGGTGTACGAGGAAAGCAGTTTTTATGGGAACGATAGTTTAGAAATAAAAAATATATCTGAAGACGTGTACAACATAGAGCAAAATTCCTCTAAAGAAGATCCAGAGGTGGAATTCATCGGATTTGGAATTCCGAACACGGCCTTAGCAAATACAATAGTTCACTACTGTCTTGGAGCGCTATTGATTTTTATCGGATTAGCTGGAGCAATTGGAAACGGGCTTGTTATTTATGTATTCGCTCGGTAAGTATCTAATTTATGTTTATTGCTAAGTAATGAGGGCATAAATTATTTACAATCTATGTGGGATTACACCGATAATAAAAATATATATTAGTAGGGGGACAATTTTTTGGGTTTGAAACCTACCTTTGTTATGTCGTTACTATGCTATTTTGCATACCAAATCATACCGCAATGAAACTAATTAATAATTATATTTTATTAAAGGAAGTTTATGTCTGATTTGACTGAAGCGTTACGATTGCACCATTTCTAACGTGCCAGGCTCAGTTTTCATTTTAATTATTTCAGTATCTAACTAATAATACATAACATGGAACTCATGCAATAGCAACATGCATGGGTCACACTCTCATATTAGTCACACTTCCCCTTTTCGTTACTTGCCCTGCCCTGTATATATGTCTACTGTTCCCTTCCATGTTACACAGTTCCATGTTCCTTTATACCGACACCGACACTATAAAGTAAATACTTTTTTAATTGATTATTACAATTTTCACTGATTCTACGCTTAATTCGTCCAGCTGACATAGACAACCATAAAAGGACACTCTCCCCGTTGATCTATTGTAGAACAATTGGCGAAACGAAATTGTAAATGGGGATATCATACGATTTACATGCGTTGTACCGACTATGCGCGTCCGCGACAACCCTCGGCAGTTCTGTACTTGTCTATCGCACGCTTGGGCTATAAGTTGCTTAAGACCATGGTTAATTACGATGATGTTTTTTACAATAGTTTTCTTCTTTCTTAGCATGTTTTTTTCCTTTATACAATAAAGAAATACGTGAAGTTCAAGTCACAAACCACTTCCGTGAAAAGACACCACGAAGTGAAAAGATCTCGGTTTGGAGATTACACATTTTTATTGTGGATTCGTGGCTACAAGCTCCATTCTCCCTTGTTACACTTTGCAATTTATTTTGTACTATAATCCCTAAGCCCAGCTATTTTCACTTTCGCTCTGTGCCAATTTTGCGGAATGGGTTAAATCAATCGCATTAATTGAGCTTTGTTTATAGTTTGAACCTTGGATCAAGGAAAAATACGAAAATGAGGAAACGTAACGTTAGCTGAACAGAGTAGTGTCCCTATTTGTTTTATTATATTTTCTTAAACAGTTTGTTCAACAACCGCAGTTGTCTCCCGTAATGCGAAATAGCTCTGTTATTTTTGTAAACGAGAAAGTAACACTACGCCGCAATCTATGGATTCCAGAAAAAATTCACGACATAAAAATGATGACAACAATTGGTAGGCGATAAACAAGATCATCCATTAAAAATACCGTGACACACTTTTTCTCACAGCGGCGCACTCCATATACTTTAACCTCCTTGGTTTGAACCGCGTAGTGTAAGCACATTGTTCAATGTTCAAAGAAAATTGAGAAAGTAGGATTATGGACGGGCGGTAAAGAAATCTCGTAGGAAACAGGAGCAGACGTGTGGATAAGGGGACACGGATGGCAAATGACTCCCAGTCAAAACAAAACTAGAAACAAGAACACAAAGTTAAAGAGATCGTATTTTAAAAGGGTTTCCTCTGCTTTAGCGTTATATTCCTATGGCAAAGCGCTGCAGACAAGGATGTTATTTACTTCACTCATACACACTCATTCACATTAACTACATGAAACAAAATCTATGATGTTCCATTCATGCTATTACGTGAACGCGACTCAAATATAATTTATTACGCTTGTAAAATGAAATTAGGTATACATGAAGGAGAAAGTAGTAAAAAGATGCTCTGAACGAATTCGACAACATCCAAAGAAAAGTGATAGAGAGTTCTTTTATTGCAGAAAATTCGTTCTTTTGAACTTGTGAAGCAGAAAGATTTAGCTTGATTTTAACCTTGGAATGCAAAAGGAGTATAAAAACTTACAGGATGGTGTATAATGAATATGAAGGTACAGTGCGCACATTACTTTGCATTTTCCTCTTTTTCAAATGTCTTGTATAATTACCGTCGACCCTCACAAATGCTCATACATACAATTTTATTGGAAAAGGGAAACCAAATTAAAGATACCAGCTACTTTGAAGTTTCTGGTACCGCTTGCGCTTGCTGGCATCCAGCCGTCTTGAAGTGTGTAGCTTTACTACCATTTCACCTCAGCAATTCCAATATAAGTCGCATGAATACTGCAAATTGCAATATTACCGTTACAACACAGAAACTTTTGAAGCGAATGTATTATAGGTCAGAACTTTTGATGCTCAAAAGTTCTGACCTATAATACGGTTAATTCTCACCGGAAAATAGAATACCACACGTTTTCATCTGACATTTCAAAAAGCTACAAAGCCCGGCAAACAAGCTATTTATGTCAAAGTAGTTACGAAATGTAAATGAAGATTTTGATCTAACGTAAGATGTATTGGAATTTACAGGTACAGAAGATTACGAGGAGGAGGTGTACCTCTAATCTTGAGTTTGGCTGCTGGGGACTTTTCTGTGTCACTTCTGCATTTTTTACCTGCGTACTCCTCTTTTAGGGAGACCTGGAGCTTTGGCAAACTAGGTAAAACCAAATTTGCAGTTGTGATTATCTCTACTAGTAGAAAAAATAGTGCAGTACAGTACAGCGAATATTCCAAGAATACTCTTGTTGTTTCGGACTGAGCTAAAATTTCACGGCCCTTGCCCTGTGTACAGTAGTGGTATACTACGGTCGTATGTCAAATGTTGCGTCGACTGTCGAATTTATCTGACCTCCAACCGAAGGAAAGATGTTCAACCCCCAGTGCCTAACTGATATGTAGTAGTCTGATTTTAGTTGACAGACGTCAGCGTATATTTAAATTATTTTTATACAGACCTCACTATTTTACATGCAAGCTTTCTTTACGTTTCTCCATTAGGATGCGAGTTGTACGCTGCATCTGTTGGTTTATGCGGACTGGCATCTCTGTTAACACTTTCCGTTATTGCTGCCGAGAGATTTTCAGTGATTATGGGAAATCCTGTTCGATGGCTGTCATCTAAGAAGGTATGTTTATTGTTGTCTCTGTCATTAAAAATAAAATTATGTATTTAAATAGTGGGCGATACATCAATGACAGCAAAAATACGCTTCGAAATGATAACGCTCTCAAGTTACTATTCATATACATTATACATTAAAATTTTCAATTGAATACATATTTTTGAGCTAGCTCAAAATAATTCTGTTATCCCCATTGGTTTATGGACATGGCAAGGATACGCAAAGGTTGCATAGGCCCATAATATTATTTGATTTTTAAAAATGTTGCAATGGGGCATAAGTACACATTTCTAACGGACAAGAAGACTTAAATCAATGTTTTTTTTTTGGTTTCACATTATTACATACACACCCATCATGTCCATACAAACTTGGCACCTCAAGATTTTAAATACGATCACGTAGGTGATAGGGCCCTTTATAAAAAAAATAGTATCTTCATCTTAAAATGTCTTATGTGTAGAAATGGCTGAGTATGTTTACTCTGTGCGTGTCCGGTCTTCTGGTATACAAACTTTCCAACATTTACTGCATTTCGCGCTTTCCGTGATAGCGTGACATGTATAGAAGCTTTATAGCAGCGCATTGATGGAAATGAAAGACTTGGAAATCTTTTCCGCTGAGACTTTTTGTGCTGAAAGAACTTCGCAAAGTTTTTCACAAACATAAAAGTGGGGGGTAAGTAACCTAAGATTAGTTTATTATTTGTTCCCAGCCCATATAGCAAAATTTTGTAAGCTTATGTCACTATTTTTTGTAAGTTACAGGTTTGTAGAGGTCAAAATGGCAATTGACAAACTCTCCTAATTTGACACGGCGCGGCGGATAATCAAACTACCGCTTTCTAAAGCAAGGCAATTGAGGCAGGCGGGCAGGCCAAATGTCCAACAAAAATCCGCATGGCAACTAATGTTGTTAATGTGAATTTAAAAAAAGAGCGGTGCGATTATGAAGATAATAACTACCTTATAGTAGGGGAGTTTGCTAGTTGCCATTTTGACTGATCACGTACTAAAGATTACACAATGTTCTTTAAAAGCGCCCATAGTAAGTATTACATAGATGATAATTATATTACAAAAATTGTAACTTTTTTGCCCTACAGGTTTAGTACTATTTTCTTTAGCTGTGTTTGCCTAACAGTGTAATATGTAACACAGTTTTTAATATTGATGACCATAGATTGAAGTTGCCTGGTTTACGTATCAACGAATCAAAGAACCTAACAGTAATCTAAGATCGCACTGTCTAAAACGCATAAATGAAAACGTATGTCCTAATAAGAGCTGATTTTGGTCAACAAACAAGGTTTAAGTGCAAAGTGTAATGTAAAAAGTTTCGCAGTTTAGACAATAAACACGAAACAGGAAGCAAAGAACGACATTACTTACACATTACACATTATCAACCCTGCAGCAGTAGCTCCAAATTCTTTAGATAAGACTTTATGATAAACCTGCAGCTCTCCATGGTATTGGTAGAAACACCAATCGACGTGTGGAAACCCCATTGACCTTCATTTTTCATTTATGAAGTACCGTTGCACGGAAGATTCACAGAAAAAAACGTTTTTTAAACTTATTTCCCCAGCAGGACTGTAATGAAGAGCTCTGGACTTACTTGGATCATATAAGCTGGGCCTTACTTATCATAACGTCTGAACGTGAACATAATGTTATGTAATGTAAAGTATTTTGTGATTGGAAACGGGGCATCGTAAGATGAACCTTATAGAAGTGAAACGAGCAATATTGGCATTGTTTTATTGGCTGTTCTGTCACTGTCTCCATCTTTGGAACGCAATCTGACATGGAACCTCAGTATTAATTACTTTGATATCAATTGTTAGTTATGCTGTAATTTTCAGCAACTTGAAATTATATTCAACGGACGTTACTAACAACTATGTAGAACCGAAGTTTCATCGTTTAAACAAACTGGATTATTCTATACCAATGTGTCACAGCTTCGTAAAGATGTAAGACGTAATGTTTTAAAGTTGTATGGATCATTAACTGTCAGTTTTTGTTCTGAAGAAGATCATTACCAACAATTCACTAAAAGGATAGCATTGAATCTATAGGAACGTAGAACAAATAAACATCTCTTTACTATTTTACATTATTATACAATGACATAAAATCTACAAATCTGGAAAAACTCAAGGTTTTTCCAGCTCATGCATTGAGCAATTGAATATTTCACAGCGCAATAACAAAGTTTACATTGGATTCTTGAAAAGCATGAAAATATTGTAGCATAGACGCAGGCATCACTACGCATTTACAAGACTGCATGAAGGTCTCCATTCTTTCATTCACCTTTTAGACCCTCTGGGGACACGGATCAAACCAGTCTAGTTCAAACGTAGTACGTACATTCCGCACAAGTTGTCATGGCACCTTTTACACCAAATTGGGCTCCTATTGTTCTCTAAATAAATATGTGGGTTCACGTTTCTGCCATCGGTATGTCATCGTTACATACATTGTGAACCTTTTAAGGTTCACCTTAAACATTAGATTGCTGAAATTCCGTCTCAATCGAATGGAATGTAAAAGAGTTGAGAAGTTATAGCTCTCTGGAGGTCACTTGGATTTACTAAACTGGATTAAGCATTGCATAGATACACAACTACGCATTCCGGTATTACGCATAAAAAATGCAATTATTGTGAAAAGTACATTCGCTACGAGTAACAGGGTAACAGGTAGGTACGTTTGGATGATATGTTTGAGTAGCGCGTGTGGTCGGAAGAACGTATTGGCTGAAATACCAACTGCAACAGGTTCACCACAAACCTGCCCTACCTAATTAACCTAATAACAGCAAATTTCAAACTTTAAGTACTTCCGCAATTTTTCATTAATATTTCACATTTAAGAATACAAATAGCATTCCATAGCAAATAGCAAACATTTTCCTCTATTTTTTTTACTTCGATTGGTTTCGCACATTATAGCATACGGTAAAGTTTACCAAAACGAAAACAAGCAACAACAAACATAATAAGATGTTTGCGTGATTCAAGAAGTTGGGGAGTTTACCGCAAAGAGTTAACTGCGCGTACGAAAATATCCTGCAAACTGTACTCGTAATACGTGCATTCGCTGACCGTGTAAATCAACAAGCAGCACAAACAATAGACTCTATTGTAAGGCATCAATGATCGAAAAGGCAAAAATATATCAAAACACTATCGTTTTCTTCTGTATAGACAAAGGTGGATCAGGTAATGTTACTACCTACCAAGATATGCATGCCGAAGGGTTCAGGGGTACTACTTGCATCATGCAAGAATAATAAATCAAGTAAAGTGATTTTTTGCGTATACTGTAATACGAACGAACTTTTATTTTTATACTACTGTACGGTTATAAACAATAATATCTGCATTGCAGTTACGTTACGAAATTCCATACAACTTACAAATTTATGTCTATGTTATCATCATTATATTTAAGTTGCGAAAATAATTGGAATTAAAATACATAATTAATAGAAAATATGGTGCACGGGTGAATCAAGTACCTTACAAAGAAAGTTTGACAACTGAAGGAAAGAAAGTAAGGTTACACATTAAATATTCAATGTTATTATAACCATGAACTGAAAGTAACACTAGGGATACTCATCATATTCGTATTTAGTAAAGTTCTTCGGTTGTCTGCGTTTTTACAAGCTAAAACAAAAAAGTTCACAGAGAAAGTCTTGATACGTGGAAACGTGTCGAGGCTGCAGGATGTGTACTGGACTAATAGCTGTCTGTAGTCATGTAATGCATGTACGATAAAAAATAAAGTTGTTTGTCTTAAAACGTCGAATAAATGCCTGTCCTATAAATGAAAAATTCGTCGATGATTGATATTACTAAAACATAAATATCTTGCTTATTTGTGATTTGATAAAACCTACCTACACTGGCTCAAACAGTTTAAATGTGCAAGTGAAATTAAGTTTACTAGAAGAAGCAAATATATATTTTAGAAATATACATGATATACAGATATAATTTTGGAAATGTATATTTAACAGAAATGTACAAAAAATATAAATAATTCACAGCTCACATTATCCATTAAAGGATATGGTATGTCGTTATTTGTAAATAGTTGTTGTATCGTCAACAGTAAACGTATACTCAAGTTGTATTTTATGGTACGGTCTTGTTTGTGTTATACCTATATTTGAAAGTCCTATTATGCACCTAAAATGCTACAATTTTTGGCATCATTTTACGTCCGGACAATTCAGTATTTTCATAAATGTCTCAAAACTATTTTGCAAAAGAAAATCGACGTCAGAACATGATGTCTTCTGAAAAATTAATAATTTTCTTTCTTTTCGTAAGATGTAAAACACTTCACAAAAAACCACAACAGAGTTTTCCTCTGGCTGAATTCGTAGATCCACCAGGCAGGGTAGTCTGACCGCTTGCTGTTTTCCCCGAAGCCTTGTCCGCTTGTTTGCCTTCTCGTATTATTCGAAGTAGGATGAAAGGGACGCGATCGCTGTTCTTTACCCGAGTAATCTGGTCTCTGAAAAACGAAAATATAATATGAATGCATCATTATATATCTCAAATTGCATGGCACAACTGAAAAACATTTCAGAACGACATGTACTTATGTTTTCTATTTATCCGTCTCTCATTTAGAATAGAAGCCTATACTTTACTGTTTTCATTACATTGAGTGACACCTTCATAATAAATCCTGACTGTTACTATAAAGACAGCAGCAGAGAGAAATCATTGATGTTACAACCAAATTGGCAAACCAAAGCATACATAAACTTCAACTGGATTTCTACACTAGTAGTAAATGAATATATTTATTAAAAAATAGTACTTGTATTAAATAATTTTCTTTGGGTGGTTCAAAACGATAATTTAATATGTATAATTGTAGAGTTGACCTTTCTGGGAGAACAGCGATCAGATTTAATACTATAGATATATTCATTTTTACAAGTGTTGTCAATTACACAGCAACAATCATTTTGTGTAAGAAAACCATAATTATTCTATTTATATTTTGGTCAACATCCTTAAAATTATTATCTCACCAAGCCGACCCTTTTTAAATCTGGTCGCTGTTCTCCCCGATCAGTGTATAAGATCACTACCAATATGTGTATGTAGCAACTTTACAGGAAATAGGGACTAAATGAGTGTGTGATTACGATAATTTTTCCATCGATCCTTTACCATTGTAAATATAAATTCAACGTCAGTACATTTTACTTTTAAAAATTGATCCAACTACGTAGTAATTATATCTACGTAAAAGCGAAATAAACACTGAAAGTTCAGTTGTTAAGAAACAACGGGACAGAACCGTTGGAATAAACAATCGCTTGGCAAAGACCAGGTAAGTGTTTCAATATGGCAACATTATCAAAATAACCTGCATTAATTCCTACTTCCAGAATAGTGTGGTAGCTGAAAAGGATACAACTGAACAGTAATTTCACTAAACGATACCATCGTAAAGCTAGCGTTAACTATCTACTTAAAGCTCCACTAAACAAGCCTTATCGCCATTAAACATCTTGGTAAAATGTATGTATGTAGTTTGGATATGCCAACCTAACAATGAAAAAACGGTTGTTGGTGCATTTCAAACCTGGATTTAGTACTTGCATATAAAATTTCAGAATTTATGGTGGTTGTGTATTTACAAAAGTATATTCCTCTCAGTAATACATATATTACGAATTTCTACGGCACACGAACTGTAACGAAAGCATTACACAAAAATATAGTACGTTTGAATGTCACCGTACAAAATAAAGACATGCTAAAATTTATATATAAATATATACCCGCTTTAACAAAGTAACACGATAATCTTTCACCACTACCTCTGCATAATACGTCGTATAATGCGTATTCTTATTTTCTATGTATAGCTTTACAGTGCCGTGTACAGCGTTTTTAGAGTGGGGCTTTGCAAAAAATAATAATAATGAAGCTTACTTTGGCTATTGTATGTGCATCAATGCCGAGCCTTGGATTAAATAGAAAACAAATTGAATGTTCAAGTATTTACGGAAGACTTCAAGTTCAAGTCAGTTAAACTGGTATTTCAAACGGAGTTGTGCATAAAACGACATTTCGCTCTAATTTCATTCAATTAAAACATCCCAAACTAATGTTTAAGTTAGGTTGCATAAACGAATAATCATAATAATAAGAGTTGATTGTTTCTTTGTTAGAGCCATGTGCAGTTGAAATCATAGTTATAAACTTATAGAACTTTGTCAACTAGGTTATGTCTACGGTTGTAGTAAAAATACGCCATCTCCATCACAAACATTTAATACAATGATATGACTCTACGGATCAGCACAAGTAAACTGTTCTAAATGCTTTAGAACTTTGGAACTCTTGTAACAGTTTAACTTTAATTATTTCTCACAGATATACTTTGCGTTGTTGTATCGTGCATTGTGCACTGAATAAACTTCTTTTATATAATTCTATAATGCATGCTTTTGCAAGATATTTGGTATACTCCAGTACGTTTTGGAAATGTTTCTCTTACCTAAGCTCGTAGCAACTTTCCAAGCTAGTCTCCTCTGTAATACTGAAGACACATAAAAAGCCTTCCCCTGAGCGAAAATAATTGTCCCGAATGGCTGCATAATCTTCCTGTCCAGCTGTATCAAGTATATCCACTTGAATTTCCTCACCGTCTAGTATGACCTGCAGTTTAAAATGAATAAAAGCTGTAAACTTATAATGGTACGACCAACACTCCAAATGGAGCCAAATTTAAAAAGAATTAGTTCCAATTTTCTACCACAAGGGGGCGCTTCAGCCATGTCATCTTTAAATAACTGTAAAGCCAAATTATTGTTATTGCA
>JAHZNE010000970.1:0-23329 GCA_027744055.1 Callyntrura sp. NNG-2020 | reverse complement strand
TACATGGCTTTAAAATGGAAAATCCATTACTGCATTGAAAAATATTTTGGTGGGTATGCATGTATTGGCATTCTATTTCAGTTCCATTTCCATCCAATGTCTCGCACCATCACAATCACGTTTACATCGACCTTAAACTAAATATTAGCATGAATACATGCATATGTATGAACAAAACCTTAGAGTAGTTTTTCTTTAATTACTCAGGTTGGCAAACAGAAGTTTTTTTGAAGCTGAATTCAATTTTTCCCACGGCCATTTTCCCGAGCTATCATTCCATGCATAATGTGCATAGTTTTATTAGAAACTTGTCGTTATTTTTAATTTAATTCATGAGCGGGAATAATGAGACATGTTATTTCTGTATCATTGACTTTATCATCCGCGCATCACATAAAAATTCAGATTTTTAGCCTCTCCTTCTTTGATAAAAACGCATCGTCTTTCATTACATAAACATCCCTCATGCAAATGATATTGAACACCGGCTCCATCTACATACAGTAATTTTATTATTTTTCCCTTTTTTACTCAAATGTGGAATTGGGTGTAGGGGCCTGCGATAACTAAACTGTACACTTAACACTTTCATCACGGTTTTTTTTAAACTAGTACAGTAAGGGACAATGGGACTGCCTTACCTACACATCACTAAACTGATCCGGTAAAATGCACTACAATTTTAGCATCGTTACTCCATAATAATTGTGGATTAATTTTTAATTTTTATCTGCGTCACGGAATACCACCTTATATATTGCAGGAAAACGGTAGTTTTATTTAGAGATGCATGGAGTAACAAGGTCAAAAAATTATACGATTTATGACATTGCAACTTGAAAAATCAACTGCAATGTTAAGTTGTGTCCATAAACGAACTACTTTGTGGCGTAGCTAATAAAGTTGCGTCCAACGTAAGAAGAACAAGTAAGGTAATTATGAAGACGACTTGATGACAATGGCAAGCAGCTAATCGTAGTACACAATAGCTGTGCACAATTGTACAGAGTATTTTCACATAGCTGTTCTCACATAAATAATTGACTGTTGTGTTGTGAGGACTTTAAGGATACTGTGAGCCGCATACACTGCACTGCGAGCTCTTGACCTCATAGGATGCCTTTGAAATAACTATAATAAGATCGACAACGACGTACTTAATGGTAAAGTCAATGAACAGTTTTTTTGCAATTTACAATAGCAGAAATAATCATTGAGATACATTTACGTTCATTACAAAAGTCATCGGCGAATGCTTTGTTCGTAATGGTAAGAATAACCACAAGTGCGTTGAAGTTGTAATTAAAAAACAATACACTTGAACTTGGAAAAGGCACAGCGAAAGGCACAAAAAGATGGTACTTGATATTGTTGTGGGAATTTTATTTGAAATTCATTAGGAACACCATACCAGAAGGAGAACGCGCAAAAAACCTCAATTCGCAATTCACACGTCGTTAATTCTACTCTACCGGTTTGTGTACATGGATGCATACTCCCTTTTGGAACTTTCATTTGTGTTATTTTCAATCCACCCTTGGCATACCCTTGTTTTATTTGATTTTTTTACTAAATACTTGTCAATGGACATGGGTATATAATCCTTTGTGTATGGGTACAACCGATTGGTTACATATACGTCATTAATGCTCAAAACCACAAAGTACAAAAATACCATTGAAGCATAAACCAAAACGAAAAAATTAAAGTCTACCAACTATTTTTACTTCTCATTGTTTCTCCTTGTACTTCAATATTTGCCGATATTTGAGATGCAGTGGTACGTTGGTACTCACAATCATTTTTTGGGGACGCTTAGTTCTCAAACAGCGTAGGTGTCAAAAAGACAAAGGAAAGTACACACATCTTTACAGTCACCTTCATAATTGGTACTGTTGCATGGCATGTACCTAAGCACTCAAATAAAGAGGTGAAGGAGGCGGATGTAGCTACGTCAGTGATGCAACTTACAAGTGTTGTATGTTGTATAAGATAAAGAGTCAGATGTTCTTAGGATCATATTGCTCATGGACATGGAATGCAATGTTTGACTACAGTCACATTCACGCTTTCACGCAATATCCTTAATTACAGGTGAAGCTTTTCTAGGGATTTCAGTGTAAGGGAATTCAAAAAATAAAGCGTAGTATAATGAGTATGAAAACAAGTGCGGGAGAAACAGCACTGCGCTTCTGTGTGGTTACTGAACAAGTTACTTTACAAGAGTTCAAAATGCTGTTCTCCATGTCTTAACTCGAAAACAAAAATTACGTTTGTAATATACAACCGAGAAAAATGGCGCATCATCACCAATTAACAGCGCATTCCCAGCTAACAACGCTTTCCCCTGGACAAATCCATTACTTACAATTTCCTGCGGGAATAATACCTGCTGCCACCGTGTACCATCATCACCACTATCATCACCACAATCAGCATGAATCTCTAAGAACAACTTCTGAAATCACTGTGGGAAGTTGTCTTTTCTGTTTGGCGTCATTATCACCTATAAATACTCGTACTGGAAAGCCCCTAGAGTACTTTCAAAAGGCTTGTGAGCTGCTACAGGTGCCAATAAATGAAATCCTGCATGAGTGGAATTGTGAGGAAAGCGAGAAACATCCCTTTTGTTCCGACTGTACGGAAGGTACAAATAACCATTTTATGAAGCATTATACATATATCGTATGTTGTCTCGAGAATTAGCTTTAAATCAAGATGAGATTATTGTGTTGTCATTTACCACTCACATCATGTTAAGCACAAAGATTGAATGCTAATACCGCATTATTTTTTATAACATACAATGCAACAGCAACATGCTATGATTGGTCAATTTAAACTTTTAATTAATCTAAAATCGTGTTTTTTGTATTACTTCTCAGCACTCCATGAACTTATGGTACTGCAGAACCAGTTATTAGCAATTCAGACCAGAATTGAAGAAGGAATAGAACACATTCGAAGAACCCTGCAAAATAGCAATGATAGGGTTCCCATTAATGACACGAGAGGTTTCAACTTTCGATCAAGAGCGTTAAAATATGGTGAGTCAACAAGACACATACAAAATAACACGATATGTACTATGACTATGATGCTTGATTGACCTACTTGTAAGACTACACACAATTATATTATATCATTACAAAGACGTACGTGAAAAAGTAGCAGAATTGGTCTTATTAGTTTTGCTGAAGTCAAATTTTAACACGACATGAATGCAATGCACTGAAACAAATCTAAAATTTGTCTCATCGCTGTACTTTCAATTTTGAAGGTCACTTACACATGTCATGCCCATTAATGGGAAAGACAGGAAATTACGAGATAATAAGTTTTGAAATATTACTCTAATTACGTGTAGGTACCATTGTTGAAGAAATTGCGACACACATTCAAGAAAGTATGGACGAAGAAAACACCAATAATATTGTGTCAGAGTTAACATGTCTGCTGAATACTCCATTAGCTGGTCTGGTAATCCAACACGACTCTTCCATTCACTCCGAGCAACATCATATCATCTCCGCACCACCATCTCAAACAATTACGTATGACTCCCTGGAGCCTGATGGGGTGGTTCAACCCTCCTCGCCAATGGAACACAGCCCCTCCATTTACAATCAAACAATGTTTACCTCCTTGTCGGATTGTGTAAACAATGAGCTCTCCAGTCAAGAGGATATGCCGGATGTTATTGTGAGCATCCCTGATCCAAACGATGTCGAAAATTACTTTTTTGCTACTACTGACGATTTCAATGTGCCAATGCCAATTGATCCACAAGAAGATATTATCATACAAACGAGTGATGGAAAGTTGCTACAAAAGAAACCAGAAAAATCTACTAAACGACGGAAACGAAAAAATGTAACAGACGATTCCGGTAATGACAATAAAAAGTCCCAAAATCGTACAGGAGCAACACGAAACTCCAATGAGGAATTTGCCCCTATTGAAACAGACGAAGAGGGAAGGATGACGTTTGAGGGAGTCCTAATAAAAATGGGAGAACCGGGTTACATTTGTGGGTTATGTGATGCTTCCTGTGGAAAGGGCCACGATCGGGCTGCCATGCGTAAAATCAAGATTCACATAAAAGGATTTCATCTTGGCGCTTACAAATGCACTACCTGTAACAAGAATTTTACATCATCTGACATATTATCGCAACACACTAAACGGGCACACCGAGTTATAGATATTCTGTGTGACATCTGTGCACGACCAGTCAAACCGAGATACGTAAACAGCCATAAATTCACTCACATGAACGCCGAGGAAAAAGCGGCTTACATCGCCGGTGGGTTTAAACCCGCTCGACCAAGCACCGAGTTGACTCGCAGATTTGCGTGTCGAATCTGCAAGAAAATGTTTAAGAAACGACCCGTCCTTTTGAAACATGAAGCGTCCCATTTAGGTGCAGAATCCAGAAAAGAATTTAAATGTCAAATATGTGATCGAACTTACACTACCGGTCAAGGACTTAGAGATCACAACTTGTCTCATCACGACACAATGGGAATCGCTCGAAAAAAGATGTGTCCTGTTTGTGGGAAAACAATGCTGGCAAAGGCGCTATCTAAACATTTAAAATCCCATGTGGCTAAGGAAGACCGCCCCTTCGTGTGCAAAATTTGCGGAACTCGACTGGTAAACGCGCACTATTTACAAGTTCACGAGGCAGCACACGCCAACGAAAATCCGGATGAATTTAAAGTAGGGTGCGACATCTGCGGGAAAATGTTCAAATCAGAATTTAAAATGTTAAGTCACATAAAGAATATTCATGAAAAGCAGAAAAAGTTGACTGTGCCACTGAAACTGAGGAATGACTTTAGTATTGATACGCCTACCACGGATGGATACCTGGAAGACTTGAACAATGAAGAACTTCAGCAGGTTCAGGGAAAGCGCTACTCCTATCAAATGTACCACATAGAACAGGTGGAGGATCCGTTGAAAGGGTACCAGTGTTGCACTTGCTTTGAGAATATTTTTGGAGAAGGGGATACTGCTGAAGAGGCAGTGAAAATGCATATTAGGGCAGCGCACATGGGAAATTATCGATGTAACCTGTGCACAAAGAGGATGAAGAATCTCGATGAAGTGTTGGCTCATAAACGCAGTGAACACCTGAATGTGTTGACCGTTAATTGTGAAGTTTGTAAAAAACCGGGCATTCCAGTGAAAACGTACAAGACGCATTTGTGGCTACATAAAAATCCCTTTGATGTGGCCGACGCTATCAATTCTGGAGAAAGTTTATCCAGCAACGGTCATGTCAAGGACCAGCAAGCATTACTTACTAAACTTGGTGTTTTGTTATCCTTTGACTGTGCACTATGCTCGGACAAATTTGAAAAGGTGGAAGATTTGTATCATCACCGGGTTTCAATACATCCTGACGCACCGAAAGCACAAATTACCGGAGGGAATAGAAAGGGGCAAAAAACGAGGTACTCTAAAAAGAAGTGCGATTGTTCTCACTGTGGGAAGCGTTTCAAAACCGAACAAGAGCTGAACAAACATACACGGCAAGCGCATAAAAAGGGCAGAACCGATAACGGTGAGTCGGAAGATGGAAAACATGTACAGAAACGTCGCCAAAGGCGAAAGAAGAGAAAGCCAGTTGTTACTTCTTCGGAGAGCGAGGACGATGATGATGATGATGATAGTCAGTCCGATCCAGAATTTAGAGTATCTTCTGCAATACTGGACGATTCCTTTGTATCATTACGCGATCGTTCAACTTTACGACGTAGAGCCCAGCGAAATTACTCAGAGACTGATGAAGATGATGCGGTAACCGCGCAAGAGAGTGACAGAGATAATCTTCCAATAAAGTTGGAGACAATCAAAGAGGAAGAGCAGAGCGCTGCTGAATACAGCACTCCAGAAGAAAATGGCTATCAACCATTCATTTCCGAGGATGATATTAAGTTCGAGCAAGACTCTCAATCGTCCGATAATGACGACGATGAGTAGCAAAACATATTATACATGGTAATTATGGGTAATATTTTGTAATACACGTTATATGGAATGGAACAAGGAACAATGCAAGCGTATTATGCCGAATTAAATTATGATACCGAAAGTAAACAAAGTTTTTCATTATTTTTTTTTAAATCGAACGTATATTTATTTTCACTTCAGCTTATGTCTGAATATTTATAATCTGCTAGTCAATCATAATGGTATTATTTATTTATTTATTTTATATTTTATAATGGTACAAGTATATTGTAGGTAATTGTCACTTCGTACTACAACATAGTTAAAATACTAATATTATTTACACTCCCTTTAACTCTGTGCGTCGACAACTTTTTCTCTTTCGTTGTAAGAATACTGTCAAGTCAAATCCTTGTTAAAAGCTAACAAGATTGTGGTGTAATGTTAAGCAAATTATTTTGTAAATGAGATAAAAATTGGACTTCAGTACAAGGAATTAAAATGTCGTAAAGTGTAATTGAGCAAAATATGTAACGGTTGTTTTCTATTATTGTCAAGAGAAAGTATATAGAGATGTCATAAAAAGATTAAAAAACGTTTGAAAATAAATAAAGAGATTATAATCACGAAATTTTATGAGTGTAACGAGTTCTCCCTCCGCCATTGGTTGGTACTACTACTTATTTTTATGAATTATTACGCCTCTAACAACGACACTATCTCTTGACACTTGAGAAGTTTAGCAATTTGCAACGGGGATTGACCCAGAGCATTTTCAACATTCTTGGAAACTCCCTTTCGCAACAACCATTCTACCGAACTTAAATTCCTCGACTCCACAGCAGCATGGAGAGCAGTGCGACCGCAGGGGTCAGCTTGACTGAGATTAGCCCCGGCGAGTTCGTACGACCTTAGCCTTAATGTTGCACCCTTACTAGCGGCCCTGTAGAAGGTAGGATTTGTACGTTAGATTTATTTACCCTTTAAACTTTTAGGAATTTTTAAGTGCATTTTCTATGTAAATATTTAACTTACAAACAAAGTTCTGCTCCCAGAGCGGTGGGCTCGAGCATAAGATGAGCCCCGCATTGACGGAGGGTATTGATAACCTCGTGCCGATCAAATTCAATGGCATCACGAAGGGGAGAGAAACCACGACTAAAATACAAAAACGATTGCATTGATAAAGCTACTGTTACACTACAATTAGCAATGGCAGCTACAAATATATTAACAAAAAGCGGTGCCCAAAAGCAATACGTAGGGACGTCTCACATTCCCGTATTATTATTTTTACAAGTGTCTATGTTCAAATGGAATGTTTATTAAGACAGTTTAACCATAGCCCGTAAACAATCAAGGTCACTACAGTAAGCACACGACATGGTATTTGCAAAAAGTGTTAAAAGAAAGGCAACTATGTACTACAGGGAATTTCTAAAGTCTAAAACATTTACCCAGTGTTTGTAAAAAATCCTGTAGATTGGAGCATAGAGTTAATCCAACTAACGCTCACTAAGAAGTCTCTAGCTACGTTAACGTTATCATCGTTATTGTTTCTGAAATATTAGCAAAATAGAAAAAACTAAAATGAAGGAGCTTACGTTTACAACACAAATAGAATTGGGAATCGGGAAATTGACAAAAATAGTTAAAAACAAAAAATGGAAATTAATTGGGACAATGAAAGACACTAAAATTAACTGAAACAAATTATGTGGAAATTTTAAAAACTGAAATATGCTCTTCAATGATGCGACTATGCACGGCAGCAAAACTAAGTTTGGCAATGCATTTATTTCAAAGATGCTCCTGCTTTAAGAAAATAAAAAAATATTTACCTGTCACGAACGTGGACAGATGCGCCGTGGCGGAGAAGGTATTCGCTGGTTCGCTTATCCCCCAATGCGGCCGAGTAATGTAAGGGGGTCCGCCCAGAGTAATCTGGTGTTGATATTTCTGCTTCGGAGTTGCCAAAAATGTCATCCAAGTTCTTTTCATAATCTTCATCGGAATACTCCATCTTGGCGCATTGTGCCACCAGAGCACAACTGAGACTGGGGGCGAGGAGCCTCTTCACCCCATCAATTTCGTCAGGGGTACTCATTCCAAATTTGTTGGCAACAACCTTCACTATAGTTTGGACGACATCTAGCCCGAATTGTTGAGCCAAATTGGGATTTTCGGAAACGTTTTGGTAGTAATCTCCGTGGGGGGTTGACATGTAAGATCCAAGATTTGAACCCACAAATTGGGCTGGCTTGGTAGGAACCTTGGTAAGTTCTCCGCGAAGACTAGTAGTCAGCATATCCCGCTTCTTTTCGAGGTCCCAGTCATTTCGGCCGAGGATGTAGGATAGCTTGCATAAAGCGGACTCGGGGGTCATGTCCCACCCAGGAATAACTCCGGCATCCAACAACAGTGCTCCAGTTTCATATATAGCGGACACGGAACCTTCAAATTTTCAAATTTATTTTAAAATTTCGTTATTTTAGGTAATTTTTAGTATTAAAGATACCATATTTATCAGCATGTTAACTGTTAACTTACCATGTCCGCATTGCGTGCAATTGACAATGAGAACTCCTCTTTTGGATGCGTTACGGAGTTCATCCAATAAATCAGCCCTGTTGGTGGGGAAGTTACCGGCACCATAAGTTTGGAGGACTACCCCTTGTGTTGGAGCTTGCAAGTAAACCTTCACAGTTTCCAGTGTGATGGATGGGAAAATTCGTAAAAGGCTCACATTCCTGTCCAAATTCGTGTGTAAATTGAATGCAGAGATAGCTCGCGGACGCCAGATGTTTCCGTAGTCCACTTGAATGTTGATGCCCATGGTTGCCAAAGGTGAAAGGTTGGGTGAATCAAAGGCATTAAGGCTATCAGAGCTACAAATTCATTAAAAATTTAAAAATTAAATTAAATTTCTACAGATGTTGTCAAATAATTAAATTGCCGCATTATTTTTATTTTAAAAAAATGATTTACGTACCTTCACATCTTGTGCAATGCGAATCCAGTCATCAATTTGCATGTTGGTGCTGTCCAACAAGTCTTCATATTCATAGATGGTGTACATCACCCGAAACTTTTCGCCGTCCATATCCCTATAAATCACAAAAGCAAATTGTATGGATTAACTATCTTATGAAACTACATCAAAAGGATCGAAAAATGCATTATCTTATTTTTATGGGAACAACTTACGGGAGACAAAGAGGAGCATTTTCAGCACCCTCGCCAAAACGCTCCTGTGCATACTGTTCATCGTGCATGTGGGGGAACCTCCTCACGGTCTTTTCTAGCATGTGTGGAATCGGCACAAGACTCCCATTGGGTCCCCGGCTCATTCCAATAGTACCTCCACTATAGATGACCAAAACACGTTTTTCATTCTTCTGTAGATCGATACTGCCGATCCTGGCGTTCCTCGTGAGTGGAGTACGCACACCAGCGGCAGATATTGGGCCCACTGGCGGCACAGTACGGTTAACGGCTGGCAACCGGGTAGGTGTCGTTTGCAGATCAGCGTAGTAATTCATGACCTCGTCCTTGACGAGATTTTCAAGTTGCTTCATATTGAAGCAGTTGGCCGCTGTCGCTGGGAGAGGGCCCGCGTTATTAGGTTGAGTTGCAGTTAAAGACATTTTAACTTTTGCAGATAACAAGATTAAAAAATGGAAGAATGTATGGATAGATGGTTAAATGGAATATACGTATAGACACGTGAGAAATTTCACTTTAAGTTGAGTGTAGAATAGCAAAGAGTCTATCAAGTAAAAGTTGTCAGGAAAAAGAATAAATGTCTCGTCCTGTCATGTAAAATGCACTTTAAATTTTTTATTGCATGGTGCAGTAAAACTGTTTCACTTGTGCGAAGCACAAAAACTTAATTGCTGTTGTTATTATTACAGTTATTATTACTATTAGAGTTATTATTTTCCATGATTAAATTGCTATATATTACTGTTCGGATTATTCGCTGCACTTGACGAGTAACAGTTATGTTCACTTTGAGAGTTATTATTACTTGAGCGATTACTATTGTCGGGATTATTCGCGTTGTTACAATTACCAGTGGAATATCGAGATGTAGGCTGGGTCTTCATTAATACAAAATTGCAAATGGTGACGCTTTTGACAAACATTAAAACCAAAATAAGGATGGCTAACAAGTTAAAAGGTGAAAAGGGAAAACACGACGAAACGAAATGTAGATACCGGGCAATGTGATATTTCTTTTACAAATCAAAGTAAGGTGGTTTATCAACGATAACAAAGGATTTTTTTACGACAACAGAAAAAACCTGCATTTATAAGCACTGGTAGTGAAAATCACTGGACTAAAATAATAATAGAGAGCGTGAGAGCTGTGAATTCCTTTTAAGGGAATTACAAAATTGAATATTTTTTTGCTGTGTGGAAACTGCAGTTCCTTGAGCTTGTGTTATATCAAAATCTCTGGAGTAGCTGAGTTGTTCAACAACTGTTTATAAATCGAAGCTAAAATCTTTATTTGTGTAAAACACAAAAAAGTAGACGGGTTTTGTTATCTCTAAAGAGAAAACCAACTGAAAATAGATCGTGCGTTTTTAGAAATCACAAGAGCAAAAAAACAACCTGAGCAAGGAGCAAGCAGCTTGTGAATGATCGGTGAAGCCTTTACAGCTCTCCTTATATACAACCTTTTGCCGACCAAAAATCTGTGAGTAAAACTGAACATGGATAGCCTGTAGCCACATGAAAGTGTATCCTTTCGTAGAGGTGAGAGGAATAGGATATTGGATCAATTGGATGTAGTAAAGCTGGGTATAGTGTATAGACTACAGACAACTATGCAAATGCAATATATAAAATCTGGACCCAATACATACCAAGTGCAATGTGGAGGAATGCCTAATAGCAGCGGAATAATATTAGTTATGTAGATAGTAAACATCACTTGATCGCGCTATAACAAAAAACAGTAATACGATTTTTATTTAGAAAAAACATCAGCGTTGCTTCATTCACTGTATGTGGTAAAAAATTGTTTTCCAGCAAAGTTTGAGATTGCTTTGAAGAAAAAATTTGGCGGTATAGTGGACATGTTATATTGAAACTTGAAACAATATGTGTTGATATGTTGTTTCGTTTAAGTAAAAATGAACTGAAAAATATGGGCCTGTGGGCAGGAAGAAAACAAAATGACGAAACAAAATATACACAGGCAGTGTTTAAAAATATTTTTGTTTGTACCCCCAATTTTTAATAATACTTATTACTCCTTATCAATTTACATTTTCGGGGGTATCCCATTAGGATCAGATATAAGATATATGTACCTAATATTTTATATGCTCTAATTACACTGGTTTTGTTTATGTATTTGAATATGCTTGTATTGTGCCTGTCTGCCCTTCAAAACAGTTTGTTTGCATCTTTAAAAAATTCCATCAAAATAACCAATAACCTTTGCTCACTTCCAGTGTGTTAACCCAGGTCTGCTCATTGATTGTTATTGTTGTTATTGTTTGTCACGCTGCGCTGGAGGCCAGTTGTTAGTTAGGAAGCCCAGTTAGAATGCAAGAATGAATGAAAATGGCGTTTCTCAACTCAACTTGTTTTGAAACTTTTGGGCCCTGGCCCTAGTTTGAATTTTAATTGCACTGACAAATATCAACATTTGTTTGAACAAAATGAAAATGAAAATCTGAAAATGCCAAAACAGCAATGTTGTGATGAACGCTGTTATTGCATCATCGTGAATGTTTTTATGGGTAACAATAACAAATGGAAAGCCGAGTGACCTTAAATACAAGGCTGGAAAATTGTTACTCATTTACATTGCTTTGTTTCATCATACTTTATTTTCACCCGTCAAATCAAAGGAAAAATATAATAAAAACATGTGAAGAAAGTGCTGTTGTTGCCTTTTTGACATCGTTTTTAGCTTTCATATTCATTCATCAATTCATTCAGTAGAGTACAAGTTGTATCATTGTATCAAAAGCGACGCTGTATTGCATCATGTTTTACATGCAATTGAAACGGAGCTCTCCAGGCATATGGTGATTGAAGGGAACGATAACACAGCATAATTTAACGGGTACTTTTATCGTGGATAATTGGGTAGTAAAAACGATTAATTTATTTTAAAATGCAGGATATGCAGCGCATTGGCAATTTGTAACAGACAATATAAACACTCCACCCTTACACCATAGATTGAATGATTTTATAAAGATGCTTTATAAAGGCAAATATACAAAACACTCCCTCTCGGAATTTCTAAGAAAATATTCTGCGTACACAGATTTCTGTTAAAAGATAGTCACCCCTCGAATGACAGTTTAGTGTTTTTTATTTCACGTTTTAGGGTGAAACATTCAGAAAATCATTGTGAATTTCAACATTTACGTTTTATATTTTGTTTTGAATGCGTAAACTGTTTACGAAGAAAACCTGTTATGTATGTATATACTATGTAATTAATAATAAAACTGCGTAAATATTGTACCACATCTGGCGACAGTCTACTCAAAGAAAATTAAGTGATTTTTTCACTCCGTTGCTCTTGAATGGAGGTTGGGCGTGAAATTGATTTCCCATGACATGACATGTGTGTGTTTTCAAAGTATTAATCAGTACGGTAGCTATTCATTTTATAGTCATAAAAATGAATGTTGATGACTTCACATTTATGAAGACCTAAAGTATAACAACTGCAATACAATAGTTGACTTTCAACCTCAAGCCCAAGTACGACGCAGTTTCTCTGGCATGTACGCAATTAGACTTACACTTACACCTATATTTTTGTATGTCTTCAACTTATGTTCAAATCGTTATATGGACTCTTGAACTGAATTATAATCATACCAAAATGAGACAAAATTTGTCAGTTTTCTTCTCACTCTTAATTGATCACGTTGTTCACGTTCTTAATTAGTGAGACCTTTGGAGAAAAGTTTCAATGGAGAATAGGAACAACTCTCCCTCAACACGTGAAAAATGAATGCGATGCGACAAAACACAATATTCAATAATGTACTTCCCAGTCGGTGTACACGATAAAACATGTGAAGTCACTTGGAAAAACCTTGCAAGGTACATGTGGTGGCATTTCTTTGAAAACCTTCCTTTTTCATTCACCGCTTTCTCAGACTTGTGGTTATGTTTTTATCAAAGCACAAAGAAAAGTTTCCTGAGTTGGTAGTGGATAGCTATTTTAGTAAGGGTAGAAATGCTCATATTTAGTTTCTCATTGCTTCATTTCTCCATGATATTGCATCATACAAATTTTATATTTTCATTCGATGTGGGGAGAGAAAAAGTTATAATTATTATTTAATCAAGGGTATGACTGGTATGGGAATCCATATAACATTTAATTACTTATTACTTCACCCCATAATTAAGACTTTGTCTATTACCAAAACACCTGTTACTTCTTTTCTCTTAAAAATAGCAAAATTCCATTTATACTACTCTTCCAACTTCACGCTATTTACAAACTCCTTTGATGCTGAAAACTAAAAAAATTCGTGAAACTGTGGCCAGTTTGGAACTTTACTCCCATCCCAGTTTGCTGGTACTTTTCCCTATATCGTTTGTTCCTGTCACAGACAAATTTTTGATTGCTTCAACTTATTTTCTTATCTCTTTCTTTAGTGACATACTGCCCAACAGCTCGAATAATTGACAGGAAAATTCACAGGAAATATTTGAAGTAGGAAAAGTTATTACTCGATAAATAAATAAACGCGTGTAATGTGTGCTTTTCTGGTAAAGTAATCAAGTAATCAT
Organism: Callyntrura sp. NNG-2020; assembly: GCA_027744055.1. Lineage (NCBI taxonomy): Eukaryota > Metazoa > Arthropoda > Collembola > Entomobryomorpha > Paronellidae > Callyntrura > Callyntrura sp. NNG-2020. The sequence goes on along the minus strand of JAHZNE010000970.1, from coordinate 9,580 downwards.
TAAGTTTGTACCGTACACTTTTGGGAATCTTAGTACAGGGACGCTATCGAGCATGAATGGCTTAAATCGTTCATGTTTATATGTGTTTATGGCACCATTCTCATTTCATTTCTTACGTCGGGTAGATGAATGTATGAAAAAAAAAATCCCAGAATGAAGTTCAAAATTTGGTAATTTTCCTTTTGTCATTTTAAATGACTCATTTGACTTTTTACCAGAACTCTTCCAAGAAGTCTGAACTAATTGCATGGTATGTATAGCCGGGAGCACAAAATCAGACTAATTACGTACTTTTTTATTTGAGCTTCTGCAACTCGTTTAGTTCCTTGCTCTTCATTCAAAATTTAGGCAGTACTCTCTAGACTCTGGACTTATCTGCTTTAAGAGAGATTTTACTCAACCTTTGTAGGAAACGCAATAAAAATGATCGATTTTTACCATCCACAACAAACGGCCTTTTCCCTTTTTGAGCCATTGCAATTAAAGGAAATAAATGAATTTTATTCAGCAAACAATAGGGTACAGAATGCAGAAAACCAATTGATCGCCGGAGTTCACAGTATTCAAGATGAAAGTGCAATGAACATCATTTCTCATAATAAACTATTACTAGTTAAAAAAATTGAACAAGTCAAGGGAAGTCAGGCACGTAAAGTGTTTATGCATTATATGAATGTTATCTTAATCTCGTCATTATCACAATTTAAACAATTGTGCCTGTACCTTAACCAGATATTGTTAAAGTACTTGGTAGTACACACTACGCAGCAAACTAGTCAACTAGAATCCATTTGCCGTCGCCGTCCATTGTATTACCAAGCCATAATACTAGTAATGACCACTTCTTGATATTTACCATAGTCATGTGAAAATTATTATTAAGTCAGCCTACGTAAGCTTGTAAAACTAACTAGGTTGCCAGTTGGCTTTCATCCAGAAGATACCTTTGAGACAACACACAAACTCTGACTTTTTGTTTGCATGTCTTCACCCGTGTTTCTTCATGAAACTCTCAAGAAAGGTCACTAGAAAAGACGTAGTTAAAACTCCCGTCAATAAGCCTTTATGAATGACTAGTTTGTAATCGAGGAAATTTTTTAAAAACACCTCCAGTGTAGCTTCCTGCTTTAACTTCACTCGAGATTATTGAATGCATGTCATGTGCTTCGGTGATAGTGGTGGAAGTGGAAGGTGCAGAGACAAACAACCCAATTTTTTGTCATTCGAGATTTTCTATGTATTATAGGTACATACACCTTTCCACGCTTCCTCGTTGTCGTACGATGCGATATGTATGTTTTTACGTCGAATTCATTTCTCTGGTCTAATCCACAATTTACTTCTTAAACTGATTACTTTTGAATAAAACTGGATTTTTCCAAATAAGCAATACAAATTAATATCGATATCATTATTTATTTATTATTAGTATATTTAATGTATGTAGGAGACGTTACGCCCAATTTTCATCGATTTATTACACCAGTTTATCAGTTATCGATTGTCAAAGCTCTCATTTTAAACGATTCAAGTTGACAGAAATAATTTCAATAAAAACACTCCTTTTATTTTACAAAATGTGCAACACTTGTCATTTAAGAGGCGATCAGATCAGGCCGCATCCACTCCATCACCCCACTTGAGTTACGTCGATTAGGCCATTGTGCTATTAAAATATGTTGGTGCCTCCATTCTAGAGAAACGACTCTGTACTCGTTTCATTACACCCGCACCATTCAAAATTTAGGTGAGCATAAGCCACTAAAATGTAAACATAAATAAAAACAACGGCGTCAACAACACAAACCACATCGTACACAGTAAAGTATCGGATTTTTATCTTTCATTGTCAGACGCACATATGCATGCACATTCCATTTTTAAGTCCTTTTTACATCATGTTAAATGCAACATGTTAAACGCTTCACTAAAGTGACATCGATAATGCATATGCATACTTGGCTGTTGCATGTTTCGTTTATTTTCCAAGTAACCCAAGAAAGTGCATTTCCCCGATTTTCCTACTAGAGCCATATACATTACATGTAACTGCCGTATTAGTTGACACATTTATACATAAAAGAAGAAAAAGACTCACATAGGAAGGATTTATATTTTAATCTAAATCATTCTAAGAACATCATGTATAGGTATGCATAGTACATGGCTGTAAGCATTCCTTTTTATCTTGGCCTTTTTCCTTTGTGAGTGTAAACATACCGTCCAAAACAATTCACTTCCAGCAGCAACAGTAAAATTACTGAGGATATTGCATCAGATTTGTTGTTAGAGTGCAGTAAAATCAGAGCATCTTCATTCTCCTCATGAAAAATGCAAGCGTGTATTATTTGGTCGGGTCAGACTGCGTAAAAACATAATCTATTTCTGTAGCACTCACTCACAGTCAACCTCAATGTAGGTGTCAGGTTTGTGGTGATAAAGGGCATTAATGAATGATACACCAGGCCATCCTCGTAATGGGGCTTACTATAACTATGTCTATGTATCATCATCATCATGCATGCAACCTGAAGATAAGATGGGAGTTGTAATTGTGAATGTTATTGTACATAGTATAAGTATTACATATGTGTCACTATATGGCATGAAGAAAACATGGCACATCTACACTCAATAATAATAATAACAATAGGAAATATATAAAACATTTCTGTGCACATTGTAAGTGTTGTGCAACCAGTCAATACAAATCAATGAACCGGATCAGTTGAACATGTCAGAAAAACAGTAAACTCGCAGGTCAGCCAACCTTGGAATCTGTCACTCCAAAAGGTTTATTTGTTGATTTTCTGTCTGACTGGAAGAAATGTGAATTCCAAAGGTTGTGTTTGTATTTCACTGCTTCTCATCATCTCGCCATAAGTCTCCCGACAGTTAAGCCTGTCATTCATTTTGTTATTGTTTCAGTCTGTCCCCAACAATTTTCCTCGCCATTGTAAAATGCGCAGAAGACGCAAAAATTTAGGTTTTCATCTCACTACTTACTACCTACATATTATTCTATCTATGTACTTGTACTTACATATCGCATACGTAGAATCTCTATAAAACGGACTCTTTGACGAGAAACGCTTATTGGGCGATACAACCTCTCTAATAATCATAGTCAATCAGTAATTTTTTATATGAAACAAACTTGTACGCTTTCATTGTTCAAATATGTAATAGCCCATGGCCTCGCATTTAGCAAAGTGGCGAAGCGGGAATAGACCAACAGGTCTTCAGGATTCTATATACAGATTGATCATCGGAAGATCGGATATAATTATATCCAGAAATAAACAACTTAATACAAGAAAGTAAGAAAGTGACACTTGTATTCTTCAATATTATAATAGATTCATAACATAATATGTATTATCTAGTCTTACTCTAGCAGAAGTACAATGATTTTTCGCCGGTAAAGTGAAAAACACTTACGATTAGATTAAAATGACCTTAGTGAACTGAAGTTTTTCGAGAATATACTACCAATATTTCAATGTCACCTTTTCACTTGCAATTGACTGATATTATCATTACTAATTCATTCATTAGCTACAACTACAAAGATGCCACCTACCTATTTCCATATCGCTAAAAAACAATCGTATCATAGCTTTAGTGAAACTTTTCTGTTCACAATAGCTTTAATATTAATATTTTGTGACTTGTAACTTCTATTCTACTAAATAGTTGGTGTTGTGAGTAACACCAATTGCTCCAATGACGTGTTATGACATTATTTTGACATTTAAACACTTTTTTTTAAATTTTTAAAATAAAAAATCACTTGATAATACTGCGTATTACTTTTTAAAATATCATTTCGTTTGAACATTGAAAGAATCATTAATACTAATTGTTATACAATTCGTAAAAGTTTAAGTGATTCTGCATACGCCATACTGCAAAACTGGCGAATGACTAGTGAAATCCAATTTATCTTAGGTACGCTTATGTGATAAATATGCTAATAATAGATAATTGCGTTTACTTATTGTATAAACGCATGCTCTTCGCCAATTATCAAAATCCTACACTAATTGTTACACCGCAGCTGTAGGCATACATATTATACCATTACATTTCGACAGAGTGTTGATAACTTTTTTAATTTAAACATTTTAATTATATTTAATTATAAAATGGAACTGTTGCCCTCCTAGAGCCACACTGGTAAAAAATCCCTTTTGCTTTTATTTGATAATTCTTATTATACTTTTCTCTCACATGGAAAGAAAACTCTGTCCAGTGAAATTTTGTTGTATTTTTTCTAAGTCATAAATCGTAAAAAGTATTATAACATTTGGCATTGACCATTTCAAAGGGAAACGATGGCGCTCCATCATGAAGTAATTATGAAGAAATTTTTTTCGTCTTAGGCCCAGCGGACAGACAGACATATTCTATCAATGAAGTAAATGCGCAACCCACCTAAAAAATACAATTCTGTGTATAACCCTTCATAAAACTTTATATACCCATCTAGTTACGGTTGATGTATTTACTACAACGTCGTACCCAACCGTGTAATGAGTGCTGTAGTTCACAAATACAATGTATATAATTTTCATTCAGGAATTTCTAGCTGATGCAACCACATGAAAACTTGAACCATCTCATATTACAAGAAATACGAATGTATCACTAAAGTTTTTCTGTTATTTCATCAGCTTCGTCTGTCAGTCACAGCCAGATCATTACCTCGACTGCTGAGATGAGAATGTTGACTGATGCAATTGATCCTGTACATTGCATGGCTTACACATATAAATACTCGTAAACGGACTGCAATATAGATGCACCTTGATCATTATTTTCACCAAGTTGCATCCGTAAATTGCGATGCAATTTTTCCCCTTTATTGTAAAAGTGCCTGTAAGCAAAGAAGATTCCACTGCACCTCAAATAGTGATTTATGCAGATGTGATGATGTGATGATGATGTAAATGTAAAGTCTGAATGTATGAATAAAGTCAAAATTACGTATGAAGATAAGATTGTTAAATCCAAAAATAAATCACACTCAAGCAGAAAAGCCTGGCATTGGCACACAGTGCTAATTGACCTTATTGTCGGTGGTACTATACTACAGACGCAGTACCTTTGTATTAATTTTGGCAGCCAGTCTCTGGAGTCTGTAGACCTGGTCTCTTCATTTAACATGTTTTTGTGAAAATATTGACAATTCTTGCTAATATTTAGGTCATCACCCTCATTCTGCAGAATTAAGTCTCCAAGATTACATTTACAATATACAAACTCCGTAGTATAAGGATGCACGTGCTGATGGGGGTGGAGGTAGCCTTGCCGTATGAATGTACGCTACGTATTTACTACGAAAACGCAGTTGGAAGTTCAGACTGAAGAATGCACAGGGATGGAGAAATATACAAGGTATAGTTTGGTGGTAGTACAAGTAGTAACAAGTAACCTAAATTGAGGAAATGATTTTTCAGTTTAACCGGAACCGTTGGATAAAAATAGACATTCGGAGATACTGTGCTTGGTTAAAAAAAGTCATTCGTTCTCAATTCCAAATTCCCGACGTTCCAAAAATGTCGACGAGACAGAAGCAGTGATTTGAGATTTATGTGACCGTCTTGGCTGACTTCTACAATTGCACACAGTTGCAGTACTAAAAAAACTTTACATCATAACAATATTGAAGTACAGTCAATTGTGTTCTGGTAGCTGAAATACAATTAAGGAATTGCAGTTGATGCTTGGTGCAAAATTATGTAAACCTTACTCGGTGTAACATATTACGTATAACTTATGTTACTTTCGTTCAGTCAGGTCATACAATTTCTTAGCGTATTGTCATCTTATGTAAAAATTTGTCTGCGTCTCGTTTTGTGAACAGGAAGGCCTCGTTTTGATGTGGTAATAAATTATGTGGATTTTTATGCCAATCATAGCCATTCAGAGATGTAGTAGGAAGGTACTACTGCTACTACAAACTACAACCAAGTTTCTATAATGCTGTTAGACTTGAACTAGTTAGACGCATGCGTTTTAAGTGTGATCTAAGATCTAAAAAATGATGCCTTATCCAGTGTAAGTTGTTATCAATAAATACACTGTGAGGTAGACGCAAACTCCTGATACTGATGGTCATTGCGTGATTACAACGTGATTAGACGTACAATGTTGTACTTCTGAACTACATTGTATGCAGTATTGTGATGATTACTTGCTGTAATAATTTGTATCCATACATTCTTACTCCTTTCTCATACTATTAGTTTTCCAATTAAAAATGCACCACTTGATAAAAACGTAAGAAAATCGAAAATTCTTAAATTTAGATAATTTGTATTTTATTAAAACTAGATTTTATCTGGTCATTCGAAAATTCACTTGTATACAACCTTTTCAAGTAAGACAACGAACACTTTCGCTTGATTTGAAAACGAATCTATCTGCAATCTTAATGCAATAAACTAGATTTTATCTGGTCATTCGAAAATTCACTTGTATACAACCTTTTCAAGTAAGACAACGAACACTTTCGCTTGATTTGAAAACGAATCTATCTGCAGCCTTAATGCAATTCATCAATTTTAAAATAAACCTTTACAATAATGCAATAAAACAAATAAAATTGTCACAATGATTCGAATTTAATAGGATGGCGATAAATGCATAATCATGTTTTAATTCAGCGGTCTCATGTTGCCCCTTGACTAATGCTCCACGTACATGTTTTTATTTGACTTTTATTTGTTTTGTATATTTGAAGCAATTAAGAAAAATATATTGGCAGGTAGTGCAGCGAATAGTTATAAATATAAATAACCACTGGCATCCTGCTTTGGAATTAAAATGTTACTTGTATTTGTTTTGTATATTTGAAGCAATTAAGAAAAATATATTGGCAGGTAGTGCAGCGAATAGTTATAAATATAAATAACCACTGGCATCCTGCTTTGGAATTAAAATGTGCTAAATAGTGCTCATGCAAAATAACATACCGTCCAGGGCACAACAATTAACAACATTTCAATACATACATCCATAATATATATTTATATTGTGTTGTGTGTACTGTGTACCTACACATTACGAGTTCATATAAAATATAAAGGAAGTAATTTCAAATCGGTCTAGACCATAATATCGCGCTAATATTTACAGGCATCAGTGTCATATATAGAATTCTAAGAAAGAAATACAAGTTCGAGTTCAGGTTCAGTGGTGTTAACCTCTTATTTAGCTGTAAGTTGCAACATGTACTTACACAAAATATACCTAATATATCAATTTTTATATGACCATGGATTTATGTTATATATTATATATCTGGTGACATTTCTATAGTTTAAAGCAGTTTCGTAATGATAATAGTCATAATATGATCATTTGTACTCTCACTTGTGGTATCCAGATTCATTGATGTTATGGATGTTCTCGTTTCAACGCGGTAGCAGTTTAGTTTCAACCAGCGTAATATATTAACTTCACATCACAACATTACATGATCATTTTCCTCTTGGACAATTGATCGGAAGAAAAATGAATATATCCTATGGTTCAAAGAGAACAGATAAACTGACCCGGTCGGATAAAGACAAGGAATACCTCAGAAATCACGTATAAGCATTTATTTGCCATGAAATCCAAGCTGGGCGGAGGTATGGACGTCAGGAATTATCTCATAAGACTTCCAAATACACAGTTCAAGATCGCATCGAAGTTTTTCATTTTCAAGCAATCGAAATCACAAATTATGCATAACGTGTCAATATGTCACAGAGTAATTTTATTTTTACTTTCCTTCCAGCAGCCGTCAGTCAGTGATCAATTAATATTTCTTAATTTATCCATATTATTAAAGAAATTCTGTATTGTAGCATATATAAGCATTCCATATATGTGCTATTATCTATATTTTAAAGCTGCAAAATCGAATTATTAATAACAAAGAAAAACTACAAAGAAAACCGAACAAAAATTTTATTATAATTTGTGCCGTTATCACATGGCTTGATATTTCTCTTATGAATCATGATGGTCACTAATACGTAGCTGGCTAATATAGTTTAAGTACAAGGCTTACATTACATCACTTGCTTTTATATATCAATTAGTTAGTTTTATTAGTCTGTTTTTCTGACACTCCGCTTTGTTACTTGCTCTTTCATAACAATTTTAGGTCAGTAAAAGTCACACGTAGCAGTTGCATCAGTTTTTGGTAAAATACTCTGAGAAAGTCAATATATATAAGAAAAGATATGTAATTGATAAGGATGGAACCTAAATGTTAAAACAGGCACGTAGGCACATTCAAAATTTTCTACTTTTTTCATTTATATGGTAATTTTATTTGTCTATTTCTTTGAGTTTAGGGTAGGTAGCAGAATAATCATTATCTTATCATTTCGTAGCCCTGTATCTAGTGGTAGTGTAGCTTCAGAGTATTAGTGGTTCAATAATTGTAACCTTTATTCAATTTGAATTAAATTGAGACGATGGAAAGTATTTTTTTAGCTACAGGTCATAAACTTAACATGGGTTATCGCAATTATTATCTGACTAATGAAACCGTATCTACCCAAATAAATATAGTTTGGCCCCCTTAATTTTTTTTATCAATGGCCCTATTATTATGAAATAGCTTCTCATGTGGTAATGTGTTCAAAAATCTACCACGAAAGTTGAGACAAATAACAACTAAATTAGATTTACGTATGAGCTATTTTCATTTCTTGTCATGCGATTTTTCGCGTCGGTGATGGTGTTATATTAGAGAAGGTATGTATGTGACTTGTGACGTTATTTGTTTTCGTAAACACGTTTTTCCGAAGCATCACGTTCACGTATGACTTTATGGCGACATTCTGTTTTTTTGTCTACATTACTTGCTAATTACAACAGGTCATCACATCAGGCAACTCCAATCTGTTAATTGAGACTAATTTTTAGATATAGAAATGTCTCCTAGTTCACTCACGCCACCATTTAGGTGCAATTAAGTTCTTTGATTTGATTGGACCGGGGAGAAGGGAAGCAAACAAAAAGTGCTTGGATCGCTCACGTCCGTTTATAAAAATCAGTCTTGAAAAAACCTTACACAACAAAGGTCAAGAAATACAGACAAAGAAAATATTTGTTATCAGTGATTACTTATGCGGTTGCTTTCATTTTTATACTTTGTAACTAATACCGGAATGTTTTACTATCTGACGCAAACACGTTTTTTTAATAATGGTTTTATATTTTTTTAAATCAAGCGGTATGAATTATTGGGTTGAGGTTTCTCCAATAATTTTGCGGCTCTTACACAATAACTATTTAACAGCTTCTTCACCTTTTTCAGCACCCTTAGCAAACGACAGTTTAGGTCGGTAGCTCGAATCAGTCCGTAGAGACGAACTTCCTTGCAGATATTCAAACTGGGGGGGTTTGGAACTTTCAATTTTAACAACTAAACCTGATAAACAAATGAACTAAACTATTCGAATAGGTGTACCAATCAGTGATCAAGCTTTGTTGGTGTGTGTCGAGTTCATGGGAGGCTAAATTTCGAATTATTCATGTTCATGATCGCGACAATAAAATAACCAACTTGGCA
>JAHZNE010000969.1:0-10138 GCA_027744055.1 Callyntrura sp. NNG-2020 | reverse complement strand
AGTTGAAGAACAACAAGACAGCATGTTATGCACTTAGTCTAATAAAAGGTTGTATTTTTTTTAAATCGGGATCTGGCCTCTATTATTACCACTACATAACGCAAACATCCCGGGGCATGCTGTAGGGGGAGACCCGGTCTTAATTCGAGGGAAAACGGTAAATGGAATGCCAAAGTCCACCAAATAATAATAACGGCACGGAATTATTGTACGTTGATGCAATAAACAATTAACTGTACCAATAATGTTTTCTAGCTCTCTCTCTCTCTCTCTCTCCCATTTCTTCTCTCGTGTACAACTATACTGTCGTGATACAGAGAGAATGTCCTTAGTTAGCGTGTTTTATATTTATTATGCTGTCACTTAACTAACTGCCTAAATACGCCTTTTTTGCCATTTATAGGCACCATGTATGTTTTTCAATCGTGGCTTTTCTCATTGTGTGGTTATACCCGTCCATATATGGACCAAATAATTGACTACCGACTAAAAATATATATTTTTATACCTACGCTGCAGTTATGTACATATGCGAGCTAGTCGTAGATATACCAATCACCAAAGTATTGAAATTGCCAAGCGAGCAGCAGCCTAGCGAGCAGCAGCCCAGCTTTACGTCTCTCTCTCTCTCTCTTGTCCTGTGTTGTCTTATGTGCAGTCAAGAAAATAAAAGTGACAGCAACTTAGTGGCAAGTTGAAATTTTTTAAGGGAGAGAGAGAGAGAATGAGTTTGACTTGAAAAAAGTAGACATTATAAAAAAAACCCTCCATTAACCACCACCAACACCACCACCATGTTACCCACGAATGAATCTTGTCGTCAGTCAGCAGCAGCAGCAGCAGCAGCAGTTAGATAGGAGAGACTGCAACGTGGCAAATAAATTGCATATCATGACGATGATGATATACCTTCAAATGAAGAAAGGAGACGCCGAAAAACAGAGAGAGAGAGAGAGAGAGACATACAATGTAAGTTGTTGGCCTCGTTGTAGGGGGATAAAATAGTAGCAAATGAATGGCACGCAGGAGTTAGTGTCTGTTCTGTTAGAAGAATACGCACGCATTCCTTGATCATCTTACACATTGTAATTTGTTAAATGGAGCAATACAAAAAAAATTGTCATCAAAGCAGAGAACAGCTCTTGTCAAGGAACATTTGACTTAAGCATTTTTTTAAAGATTTTTTTCATGCTTAAACTGTGTGGCATGATGTCTGTAGCAAACAATAGAAATGACCATTTTCCCTCTCGTTCTAATTTTGTGACGAAACTCTTAAAACCATCCCAAAAGCAAAGGGTTATTGTAAGCTTGTTGAGTACAAGGTTGACGAAACTGTCACCACCAAAATTTCTGTTTGGTTGGGATCCGTAGAGAAACCATGTTGTTGTATACCTGACATTTGACAATATTATTATTGCACGTTTTTGCTCCCTTTTGTTTCCCATGTTGACTTTCGAGAACGAAAAAAATATATGAAATTTTCAACTTGAACAGTAGCAGCATTGGTGAAGGTTATTATGCAAAGATGACAATGATGATGAAGACAACTGTTGGCGTTGTTAGTGGGGTACATCCAAGAAAGGGAAATTGTCATGCACACCTTACATATTTTATAAAATAAGCAGTACACGTATCAATTTGCAATGTCTAGGTCGACCACGCCGCCGCCGTTCAGTCAGCAGTTTTAAAATATCAGCGACTCCACTGCCATAAAGCAATCGAACGGTTTGTCTTTAACGTTTTTAAACACAGTTTTAAAGCTCTTCTCATCATGAATCATCCTCTCGTCGTGAATCATGTTACACACTTTTAATGTGCGCGTGCGTGGCGAGGGGAAAAGTCGGTGAAAAAATGTAAAAAATAATAAAATAAATTTTAAAAAAATATCCGTTCAGGTAAGGTATACTGGTAGCTGTTTACGACTTGAAAACAATAGACGAGGAAGAAGACACGTCACTCTGTTTTCACAAGAGAAGGAATAACTATAATTTTCACATGATTCATTTAATCATATAAGAAGGAAAATTAGAGCACTCTCTTTCGTATCACCTCTAACCCCGTGACGACGAAAGAAATAGCAAGCCAGCAGCTTTTATGATTAACAAGAAGGAATTAAAGAAAGGGAGCGAGAGAGACGTTTTGAGTGACGATGATGAGTCCTTCTCTTTTTTTTCGCACACACCTGTTTCAAGTGCCACTACTGAAACCACAAAGTAGACACACAAGAGGAGTTGGCAAAAAAAGAGACAATAATGGGTAATATGAAAATTGCTAATAATGCCACGATATGAACTACTCCTAAGACTCTCGTCATTTTCCCTATTAAATAGTGCGCCTCCGCCACCACACACTAGAGAAGAAGGGGGAGTCGACAGATAATTAAGAAAAAAGTATGAATGAAGAAAGGTGTATTTCTCTGTTGAATTTTTTTTAAAAGAAATAACTTCACGATAGTCATGTACCTATTACGATTATATGGTGCATTGTTGTTAGACGAAGAATCAGAAGAACTGTTACGGTGCAATGAAAATGAATTGTGTGTAAGAGACTATGTGTGTGTGTGTGTATGTATGCGTATACCGCATTTTTTTTCTTCTTCTTTTTCTTCTCTGCCCTCTGTGTAGTACATGATTATAATGTAACTGTTCACATTTCCTGTCTTCATTGTTAAACAATACCCATGGCATCATCTTTTTTTCACCATCATTATCACTATTACTATTACTACTAATACCACCTCCACTACTTTTCTAGTGTACCACCTTACTCTACTTGGTTGCCAACCACCACCTTTTTTTACACAGGGTAAGCAAGCACGACCGTTGTTTTCTTCGGCCTATTTACGCTTCAACGAATTATTATGATCATCATCGTTATTATTATTTTGTTAAAAATGTGGTGTGATGTGGGGATGGGAGGATGATGAGATGAGGGTGGTAGTAAATGGTAAGGCACTTTATCTAATTTCGAAAAATAGCACCATCATCATCAGCATCAGCATCGAATCAGAGACTTATCACCAAAAAGGCGAAAAGATTATTTTTTCAGTTACTCGACGCGAGTACCTTTTATCCTAGTACAATGATGCGGTAAATGGACGTTATTAACAGCTTTTTTATTGGGGCTTGCTGCATATGTGTGTGAAAAAAACTGTCTGTGAGTCTGCAATAATGTGTTTGGCTAATCATCTTATTGAAGTTTGTAATTTGTAAAAAAAAGGAGATTGCAGCAAACGCTGGGAAAAAATGGCTCCCAACTGCAAAAATGTCGTTGGGTAAAAAAAGGCTATTACATTTTCTGATCTTTCCTTGCTCAATAACGGTTTGACAGTTGAAAGCAATAAAGCGCACCAACAATTTGCATATTATATGGTGATGTTAAGGTGCCGTCATGCATCGCACTTGAGAAAATTAATTTTCTCATGAAAACAGGCAAGTCTTGAAGAAGAAGCAAATCGGCGAATGGCTCAAATGATTCTATCAAAATTCAACTTGCACAGACCTCCCCTCATAAAACAATGCCTTCTGGCCATAAAACAGTTAATAAGTAACACAAACAGTAGAAACCAACCTTCTCCTGCATCCACATGCAGGAGAAAGTAACGTCGCTAACGATAAATACAAGGAACAAGAAGACCATTCGGAAGGAAGGAAAGACTTTTTCCATATTCATTCCACAACGCCAAAATGATGCCACCGTAACAAGAAGCCAACAAAGTAAAATTTGCAGCTGAAAAAATAATATTAAACTTTATATCCGCTTACCTTTTTCAAACTGTTCCAAAATAAGCCCTCACGGTTGACAAACTTGACAGTAGCGCCTCACGTTATTTTTTTTGACAAAATTGCAAATTTTGCTCAACACACTCGTCAAAATAGTGCACACTGGAAGAAGAATGAAAAAATTGAAAATAGTGTCTGTTTTACGATGCAAAAAAAAACAATGTTACAGTTTGACTGACGTTTCAGCTTCACACAACAACTTCGTTTCTGTGTCTGTTCTCCTGTCACAGCATGAACAACAACTAGAGTCTTAGAGAGAGAAAGAGTGTCCGTTTCAAGCAACTTCAAAGGAGCGTCTGTGTGCTCAGTTGAGTTTGTCTGGCTGTTTGGCAGTTTGTGTGCAAGGAGCAGAGGGAGAGTTACTGTTGTGTACGGATAGATCTCTGTGTAATAATAGAGGGTCGTCGTTAGTAGGAGAGTGGTACCGGGCAAGCCAGTCAGTAACAACAACGCTGAAGCAATTGAATGCACACAGCAAAAAGGAAACCAAGAAACCAACTAGGGAAAAAATGTATTATAAAGCAGCAGCAGCAGCAACAGCAGTCGTGGTAATCATGACGATGATGCTGAATGCCATTTTTGCTGATGATGACGATGATAAAATACTAAAAGTACTGAATCAATGTATGAACATGTATTTGAGAAGAGAAGCGAAAAAGTAAGCTTGTTTTAGAAGTACCAAACAAAGTACGTGTTCGTAGTCCGTCGAATATTCTTACTTAATGTTATTCCGCTCCTGCTACAAGGTTTGTTGTATTAAAAAAGTTTAGGAGTGTGTGTGTGTTGTGAATCAGTAAATGTGTTGTCTGACAAACGCCTTATTATTATATTATTATTGGCTGTGAGCGTATACAAATGCTCCCAACTTCCATTATATATGCATAGGGGCATAATGCATGCTCCTCTCCTAACTTTTCAGAGTATTGTTGCTGGCTTACTAGGAGAGATACTCATTTATTATTATTATTTACTACGTTTCAATATGATCATGAGGCTTCATATTATTTATCCAAGGAATATTTTACCGATTTGTACATTCACACAAGAAGGAGTAGGAGCAGGTCGAAAAAAACACGGCGGACGGACATAGACAGAGAGAGAAAAAAAACAAAGAAAGGGCTGCGAGGAAAGAAATATAATGTAAATAATAATGAAAGGCATACTATATGTAAAAATGGGTAATTCGAATGTTGAAAGCAAGTAGACAGGCAGGCAGGCATACACAGGCATGGTCCGTTTTTTATTAATTTAAAATATTTTATAATATTATATTTATATGATTCATTATAGAGATTTTAGTGTGAAGAGGAAAAAGGTAAATGGAGATGAGGACGATGATGATGATGATGATGAGGATGGTGCAATGTTTTTATGATTTGCAGAGTTGCATTTTATTAATTCTACACGTAGCGTAGCACAGCACCAGCAACAACAATGGCGTATTAGTTTGTAGTTTGTTAACTTGCAGGAACGTGATGATGATGATGATGATGACGACGATGGTGTGGTGGTGTAGATGGTGATCTAATGATAATTATGTGGATGCAAAGATTTTTTTGGTAAGAAGATCCATGCATGGAAGTTAATGTGTTTGTTGTTGTATTAAGTATGTGTACTGCCTGATTACTCGGAACAAGACAGAGTGCAAAGTGGTGAATGTGGTAGCAGTATGGTTTCTTTTATACGTTTCGAATGTACGCAAACATGCACACAGAGATACTACTACAAGGCATTTTTCAGAACGCTCAACATTTTCATTGTATTTCGTCTTTAATAAAACTGCCTTTACTATGAAAAATAATAATTTTCCACATAAAATTCAGAACTGGTATGCTTCCTTTTCCATAGAACGACTGTAAGGTAAAGGCAATCCCCCTATATATGGCCATTGGTCTGGTGGTGGTAATAATAAGACGGTAATAATGGTCAATGGTAATAGTAATCAAATAATACTACATATTTTGTGGTACATGTCGTCGTCGTCGTCATCATCATCATCATCATCGTCAGTGGCTGCATCCGAGGATGAAAAGAAAAAAAGAGACTTAAATTCTAAGCTGTTCGTGTGAGTGAGTGAGTTCACAATGTGAACTTGACATTAGTCTCCCTGCTGCTTTCTTTTGTGCCTTAATGTAATAATTTAGTATGCAGTTTTTTCAGTTGGTTATTCTGATTTTATTGTGTTCTATGAGACGCTATTTTTTTCACTCTTTTGCTCCTGATGATACTCCATAATATCGTCTATCGTTGTCGTCCAGTTAGCCGAGTCGGTTTCGTCTGCCTGGCTTGGTGTGTGTGCGTAATCCCATAAAAAAGTAAATAAGTGAATGAGTCTAATAATTTGACAACTCTCTCTCTCTCTCTCTCTCTCTCTCTTCAGTCACACACAACAAAGTATTTAGATAATACACAGGGAGACGGAACATTCGTTCTCCGTTCCATTTCGGGCAACAACTACATATGTATCTACCTATATCTCATATTACCGCCTATTGTTGTTTCATTTATGCTAATAATGAATACATGGCAAGTGAACGTGCAACAATAGACCTCATCATCCACAACAGCCATAGACCGTATTATGTGTATCCCTCCTTTCTTACAAACAAACAATGTACGTTTCTAACACACACACACACACACACACGGTTCCACATTGAATGAGTAAGCTGGCAAATATGGTAAAATAGTGATGATGACGATGACGATGGTCATGGCGATGATAATGCTACATAAGCATCCACCCCGGCTTTTTTATACTTTGGTCTTGGTTATCTGCCTCTCTTTACACTTGAAAAGGATGCGTTACATGCACGGTTCACATAACCTACCAGTATAAATACATTACAAGTAAAAAATTGTATAGATATCACTATATATCTATACAAAAACATACCCGTACCAGACATCAAAGTATGACTTGCCTTTTCCAACTTGTCCTTTCACTGATGCTGCTGGATAGAAATAATGGAAGATGAGTGTGTGTGTGTGTGTGTGTGTGTAGAGGTAGAAAAATAAAATGACAGTAAGTTTAAGTGAGAGGGAGCCCCCAGTAATTCCTATCTTTGCGCTTATTATCATCGACTGACTGAGTTGAATGAATTTTTAGACAAGAGGGCAAACTTTGTGTTGGAAATCGTTGTGGATTCTATTTTGTGTTGTATGGATACATCATATCTTTTTTCCTTTCTTGTTCACTTTTTCCTCTGCGTCGCTTTCTTTCCATATATATATACTCACACACGCATAGGTGGCATAGGAGTCTATCCACCACCAGGAGCAGCCACCACAGGCAAACACAATAAGTAAAAAAGCTAGTTCGTGCTTGATGCTGGTGATGATCTACCATTCCGAGTTGTATTTCCTATTATAACCCTAACAACTTGCACATCCCATCCCTATCATCCTCCTGATCTTGGGGAAGATTCTTCAGCGTCTTCCAACCACCAAGAAGAGTGGATGCAGATGAAACTGTAGAATGTACGAGAGCAAGGAGCAACAATGGAAGGCACAACGCTTTTAGTATGCATGGAAAACCAAAAAAACCACCCTGTCTTGGTTGCCTCTCCTATAATTTTGTTTCTTTTTTTTTCAGTTGCCAAGCCAAGAAGAACAAGCAACAACGTTGCTAGCAGCCTCCCCAACTTCATATCATCATGTCTCTCTCTCTCTTTTCTCTTTAGACCATGGTGGTGGGGGCGACTTAGAAACTTTGTTACACAAAAAAAATAATGCAGACATACAAAGTAAATGGGATGATGCTTCCATCATTGCAATCGTCGTCGTTTTTGGGCTCTCTTCATATTTTCGCCCTGAAAGAATGATCTCTGCCAGTGGTCTCGGTGTAGTAGTGAGGCTGATGGCGTTGACGACGACGACGACGACGACGACCATGCTACCAATGCAATGGATTCCACAGTAAAATGTAAACTGCTTAAAAGCGGGTTCGGCATTCAATCCAGTATTTGGTACATACATGCTGTGTGTGTATGTGTGTGCGCACGGAGCAGCTCTGTGAGCTTTTCATGATATACCCTTCCTGTGTTGTAATGTCATACGATACGGTACCATACAATAGGTATCTCTATACCGTCTCCCCTTCGTCATTTCATGGACAATATTATTTATACATGGGGATTTCGGCTTTATGGTCGTTGTTTCTGTTTAAGCCTGAAACGAGGAAGGTGACGTGATGACATTGCCGAATGACTCACCCTCTTTTCCTATGAATGCCAGCAAAACTGACAGTTGTGATGGTGACTTGGTTGTCCAAACTCCAAGCTGCTCGATCAGCTTCATATTCTACTACGTAGCACGGCATATAGCCGCACACACACTTGTTTCTGTATACGAAACACTAAAGAATGAACAATAAGTAGAAACTTGCAAGAATTGCAAATTATAGTCGTCGTCGTCGTCGTCGTCGTCATAATAACATAAAAACGTGTACCTATCTACCTCCATAACCAGGCACGCCAAAAGCCGACTAATGGCATTTTTTGCCTTTGGTAGGCACACAAAGCCGTACAATTTTATTACGCATCAAGTACAACAGTATAACAAACAAGAAACAGTTCAACGTGGCGAGATTATATATTAGTAGGAGAGTAGGGACACCACTTCAAGTTGTAGTCGGGGAGAGAGGGGTTAAAAAGTGAAACAAGAGCGAGCGCCAACAAAGAATTGGCAACAATGCCGAGTCTGGCTGTACTGGTAATACTACCCGCATCATTATATATCACATCCGCTTATTTGCACATCAGCACACGGCATAGACAACAAAAGAAGAGTAAAGCACATTATTTCCCCTTTACAAATCCTAATTATCTGCAGAGAGTTGGAAAGTTGCAAAACTCCGGAGGTGGGGTATGGGTACGGAAGAGTAAAAAGAGAGTGCGGCTAACGTCATCGTGTTTCCCACCGGATTCATCACCCTGAAATTCTTTCCCTTTTTTCCTCCTTTGCAAAAAGTCGCCGGTTATTCATCCGTAACAGAGGCAGGGAAAGCGGGAGCCTACTTGCAAATTTGCAAACCAAGTATATTCAATAAATTTGAGAGAGAAAAAGGGTTTATTTCTGTGAACGGATGGATGGTACTCGCCGCTTTTAGATCACTGAATAAAAGCAGCTAACTGCATCAAAGATGAATATCTGCATGATATGTTTTATTTCTGTGAACGGATGGATGGTACTCGCCGCTTTTAGATCACTGAATAAAAGCAGCTAACTGCATCAAAGATGAATATCTGCATGATAAACGGCTTTAACACTGCTTTAAAAAATTGTAATCGATCATAACATTAATTTTGTAAAGGTTTTTAACGGAAATCTGGCAAACCACGGTCCGTGTTTCTGCAAAATGCACTGTGATCACTCGAGCGGCGTCACTATCACATAATGTATATCTTTTCATGCCTTGCAACAACTTGCAACGTTGTTGTACAAAAAAAGCTGAGGATTACATGCGCGCCTAGTATGCATTATGCGCCGGTTATAGTGCCAAAATTAATCACCAGACTGTTGCTCCGGCCAAATTAACCCCGACCTCTCTCTCCTCTCTCTCTCTCTCTCTCTCTCTTTTGCTCTCTTTTATTCTTTTAAAATATCAACCAAAAACTCTCAGTGAACGTAGCCACTCTCTCTAACAAAAAATCCTTTGAAATGCTCGTCTCCAGAGAATTTGCAAAATCATCTTTGCAATTCTCTTCTCGAGGATTCCTATATAAGGTCATTTTAACACTCCAGAGACCAAACTCGTCGATTCTGTGCCGGTACCACCACCACCACCACCATCGTGTACCACTACAACTACTACTATTGCACATCATCATTACATTATCATTCTCATCATCATAATGTTGCTCTCCTCAGGTCTGACCATACCGGTCTAAAAGAGCGAGCGAGAAAGAGAGAAGACTAAAAAGTTGATTGTTATTTTCTGTACAAAACAGTAAGAATGGTGCATTCATCTTACCTTACCAAACCACTTTACTTTTACCATGGCATAACGCCACGTTGTTCTTCTTCACTTCACGGTCTCTCTCAATTTGACTGTGGTATACGCGAAAGAAATGCTACATGGATAATGATAGACATGATGATCCGAACCCGGCATGGCTTACTACTACACAAAAAAAAGAACAGCACACCTTTCCCATTTGTATATCGAATGGACCATTTTTGTTTGGTATAAATTAATCTGACGACCATGATGTAGTATCCTCTCTCTCTCTCTCTCATTCATCTGAAATTAAAGCGTACTTTTACTTTGATGCTGCCCCTGTGGTAATGCACTCGCAGCGTGCCGATTACATTCATTTAATTGCTGTTATGGATGGCAGAGGAGTTTATGATGA
>JAHZNE010000968.1:0-18700 GCA_027744055.1 Callyntrura sp. NNG-2020 | reverse complement strand
TTAAATTATTCAAATAATGGCGCCAATACGTATACCTACCTATTTCCTTTTGTTCCCTGTAATTAGGAGGTATTGTGGTTATGTGTAATACCCATGTACATTTCATTCCATGGAAAACCGTGGTAGTGTATCAAATTGGAGATGTCTTTAATTACTCCACGTGTGTCTCCCTTTGAACCCGGATTGACTCCCCAATCTTAAATCTGAACTCGGAAGGCACAAAATCAACGGGATTAATAGGGCTTTACCAGATAATACGTCTTTACACTAGAACACCTTCCTATACGTGCCGTTGCGTCATTCCTATCAATTCCACCTGTACTTGGTAACCCTTAAGCGACCGTCTTTTACATAAGCGCTGCTCCCTTCCTGGAAGTGATCAACTATCGCATTTATGACGATCACGGAATTTTTGTCCGGGATGGGGGCAGCAGTAACTAGTAACATCCTGTTACGCTCCTAGTTGTCGACAAGGGGAGAGCTCTCGGGTGTTGGGATAATTTCGTAATTTCCTTTTTATAAAGCAATTGACAGAGATCGAAAGTGATTTTCTCTACTCAATGAGTTGTTAAACTGGCGACGCATTGCATACTAATGGGAGGGATATATGATGCATATAAAAATGATTTTAGGAGGAACGACGTATATACCCCAAATTGTGTGCCTTTACTCCTTTTCATTTACGCCAGTTCTGATGTAATATTCTAAATTGAGTCTCTCATCTCATCTCTCATGAAAGTTTCGTTTGTACTTGGGGCATTTTATGCCCGCCAAATAACATGTTTGTTTGTGAGGACACATGCTACATAAGAAATAGTCTTGTTGTGTGCGTACCTAAATAGGACGCGAAGGAGGTTGCGTTTGATGATGGCTGTGTGCTTTTTTTGTGAGAGCGGTGCTCCTGTTGTGTTTATTATTGTGATCTCAAGTCTTTTCCTACGGTCCTACGCTCCTGATTCGCGTCATTAATAAACATAGTCCTTTTTTGGTTTTTTTATAAAACAAAAAACCTAATCTGCTCACATCTAACAAATTTAGCAAAAACAAGACTGCTTTTCTTTGGTGCAAGCAAGCAATTAGTGCATTACATGATGTGTGTATTAGCATAGCATACCCATTGGATACACAAGAGTTGCTGTGTGTATGTGTGAGTGTGGGTACCTATTTTTATGTTATCAAAATTTAATACCGCGCGCTTAGTGCTTATCATTTCCCTACTTTGGTACTTCAAAAGGGCACTATCCTTCCTGGGAATTATTTCTTTTTATTAACGACCCTGTTGCTGGTCGTAGTAGTGTAGGGGTGTTAAATGTAGCCTACTACTTGTTATACAACAGAGAGAGATATACCTATAAGAATTCTAGCTTTACTACGACGCGTTCAAATTTGCAATACATCTTTTGGGGTAGACGTATTTACTCTTGTGAATGCACCAGCAGCCCTCAGCACTCACCAATAATAAAAATTTATGCGCTGTGCAGTACAAATGCATGGCTCCCACGCTAGCAGTTTTGAAAGACATCAAAATTGAGCACGTTATTACTCAAAAATTGTGTACATGGCTGCTGCTACTGCTGCTGTTACTACTACTGCAGCTGCTGCGATGGTGCCGCCGGTTGTGGTTATTGTGAGATGTGGCGTCAATTGGGCATGCATTTCATTAGGCAATTTGCTGGCCAGTGCACTATGTTTTCCATGCTTCCGTAATCACAAAGTTACTCTTTCCTCTCTCTCTCCACTCTCAAGATCTGGCATCACGGCAGCGAAATATCCTTACACAATTATTACAATCACCACCACTGCTGCTGCTACTATACTACCACTACCAGTCACACTGCGTGTAAGTACGGACGGATTGCATTATTATTGCCAAGAAGCGCTCAGAGAAAAAAAAATTGAAAAGGGCATGTTATTGGCATGTGAAAAAAATGTGTATTACACGTAATACTATGACTTGTACTTTTCATGAAAAACAACAACAACAAATAATAATAATAACAATAATAACAACANTTGAAAAGGGCATGTTATTGGCATGTGAAAAAAATGTGTATTACACGTAATACTATGACTTGTACTTTTCATGAAAAACAACAACAACAAATAATAATAATAACAATAATAACAACAATAATAATACTGCTAAACCAGGTATAAGGTACACCAACTGCAGCATGTGAGTAGCACATTGGTTATGTTATGTTGTTGGGTAGGCGCTTTTTACAGAGAAGTAATTGTAAATACAACTCGCTCGTCACTCACATTACATAAAAGCCTGTTTAAATTTCCAATGTAGATATTTGATGAAAGTTGCGGGAAATAGAGAGAGAGAGAGAGAGACGGAGAGAGAGGATATGTGTATAGTGGTCACATTTTCACAGGCTAATGACAGAGCTTCAGAGGAAAACTGAATGCCGTGCGGTTGTGCGGAACAGGAATATATAAGCGATCTATTCATCATCATCTCCGTGTAAAGCCAGTCGTCGGATCATCATCGTTATTTTGTCAGGAACTAGTTGTCATTTTCTATTATGTACCAACGACTGAATACTGGCATGACATCATCTTTTTACCTATTCATTACTCACATTTTTTAGGATGGCTTATGCGGAAATGTACAAGTGTGTATGTGTGTGTGTGTGTGTGTACTGTTGTACACACACATATGCGTACTTACAAATTAGTAGTGTGATTATTACAGATAGACAGCAACGCAAGTTATGACACAACAACAAAAACAGTTAAATGAGCCTCTCTCTCTCTGAGAGAGAGAGAGAGAGAGAGAGAGAGAGAGAGATTTGTGTGTGTGCCGGTGAAAAAGCTGTTGACGAGGATAATAATATGACCACGTCAAATTTCACACAATCATTTTGTTAGAGATAATGTCGTCTATTTAATGGTTTTTGCTTCTGTTACCGGCTGGTCCACAATAAATTTCACATTGACTTTCCTTTCAAGTCGTAATTATAGCCTACGACGACGACCAGTCTTTCTCTATGGTCAATGTCCGGAGCTCTGAAGTTGACCTCACAGGTGGTACTGCTCCTACGAGATTGACTCACACAGCCATCCGACTGACGCCGGGCGGGTAAATACATTTTTCAGCGTTTTGTGGCCTGAACGAATCTAAAATTATCCGGGGATGAAATACGAGTGAACAACAGCTCATAGGCTCAACAGCAGCACCACTCAGTCATTACGAATTGCGTGAGAGTTTTAAGGACATCCCAAAGGGCAATTCTCTTTTAGTATTATCCTCTTTACAACAAAAATTGTTGCAGATGCAGGTACACATTTTTTTCCTGGGGAGTCATACAAGACACCTGCTTTACGCCCGGGCAGGGTATATACCGTCTATACCTCCACCATTGAAAAAAACAGCAGCAGTAGCAGCCTCTGAATAGAATTCGGAGGAGACTCTTTTTTTATCTCTAACGGTAAAAGGCATCAAGGGGATTTTTTGGCGTTGTCTACCAATCTGTGGATCCAATCTCTCAAAATGACACTTACTATTCATTCCTATTCTCTTTTACATTTTCCATACATCACCACGGCTGCTGTGCACTTTTACGGGAGATTCCGTGGGATTAAGCAGGGGATCGACAGACGGCCAAAGCCGAATTTGTGAAAAAAAAGTTGCAGCGGTATTATTACTTCATCTCTCTCTCTCTCTCTCTCCACTCTTCTTAAAGTTAAGTAGCCTTCGACTACAAAAGCGGCTCTTGAAATTAAAATATAGAAGCCCATGTCTCGATTCCATGACCGATGGTATGCAACAAAAGGTTATTAGATAATTTTGCGTTCCTCGCTTCAAACTATGTGCCCGCTTGTTACGAAAAACGTTACGCTTTTGTGTCGTTGTCGTCGTCCTCGTTTTTTTGCACGAGAGTTCTATTTTCTGCGGAATCCCCCGTGCGAGGAGATGTACGTACGTACGTACGTACGTGTTGGGACTGTTTCGAAAATTGAAGTCAACCCAATTTGTTGAGACTTTCACCTTACTTTAACATGTTTTATGTGCGTAAGCATGACACATTCAAGATTTGGCTACTCAAGGAAGGATATTTATGATGTCTACCAAGAGACTTATTACAGGTGACTGTATAGCCCATTCCGTCGGAGTGCTCGGCATAGCTTCCTTCTTATCCACGAAATCATCTTCCTTTTTAAAGAAAATCTTTCTTTGGCGTACTCACGCAAGCTGTCAGAGTCAGACAAGCGAGTGGTAGTGGTAGTATTATGGGATACTGCAAAATCAAGTAAATCCGCACGTACGACGATGAACCATTTCATTTACATTTTCAAATTGAGTGCTGTAGGAAATCCAAAGTTGAAAGTGGTAGCATGCTTAAGTATAGAGGGATATAACTACTGCAGTAACAACAGCAGCAGTGGCAGTGGCTATGGCAGTAGTGGGACGGGGAACACCCTCCCTGTGAGTTAGTGATGCTTGAAGCAAAAGGCGAAGAGGAAAACATGCCTGGCACTAAACCAATTGCAAGGTGCCAGTGGAGGCATCGTCCTGTATCTTTTGCATGGCTGGATAGCAAGGTAGAAAAAAAAAGAATATTCATCCAGAGGGACTGTGTGGTAAATATCAAGAACGCAAACGAAGCCACTTTTATCAACATACCAGCAGGTTAAAACAGAACGAGAGAGTAAAAAAAAGAATATTCATCCAGAGGGACTGTGTGGTAAATATCAAGAACGCAAACGAAGCCACTTTTATCAACATACCAGCAGGTTAAAACAGAGCGAGCGAGAGAGAGAGAGAGAGAGAGAGAGAGAGAGATGGAATTTTCGCATGTACACAAGAGCCCAAACAAGCCACCGGATTTCCGCTGTAGTTGCTCCTCACTCACACTAACAAGTCCTTAAGTGAATACAATGTAATCAAAATCAAGCAAGCATGTTATAATATTATGCCGATGTTGTAAACCCATTTGAAATACAAAGACACGTTTGGATCTAGAGCGGCACAAAGAACATTCCACGTAAACTTGTGGTTGATTATAGACAAAACATATTGTTATGCATATGCACTCTTCTCTCGCTCTCTCTCTCTCTCTCTCGCTTATGGCTTATGTGTGTGTTAACGTCCATTTAAAGAGTTTTTGAATTTCGACTGTGGTCGCGGTCCCCGTCATCTTGTCGTGTGATTTAGTACACACAAAAAGATTGTTCATCCGTTTTGTCAGTTCCCAGATATTCAACTTTTCCCCTTGTACTTGAAAGTAGAATCATTAAGAATTTTCGAGGACGTCGTCGTTGTGAAATACAAGGAAAAATGGTGGTGAATCCCACTAACTCCTGAAAATCACGTAAAACTGCTTTGACACCCACACAAAATATGAAATGCGATAACAGGCCTTGCTTTTAAGGCTCTCTCTCTCTCTCTCTTCTTCTCTCGTGACAATGAAATATTCCCCTGTTTTCCTCCCTTTCATTCACAGCGAAGCTCTCCCATCCATTACCACACATCCATTTAACAGCCGGGATGACAAATGGGGCAAAACGAGACTATAATTCTATAGACGGAATCTGTTTTATCTCTTCCCCGTCATACCTCCCCCCCAGATGCAGACGGTGAAAAAAACTTAATAGATTGATAGTCTGCATAACGTACCGAATACCATATACACAGTTACTATTAACTGTCACTACTTTTCGACGACGGCAGAGAGAAAAAAAAATACGTAAAGTAAAAATGCGTTGTAATATTAAAAGTAATGTTTACGGCTACCGATTTCAACATGTCATATCCATCCTCATAAGCCATAATGTAAACAGTGCTACACGACGTCTCTCTCTCAGTGGCACTTGCTATTGAATATTTTATTAGCATAATAGCAGCAGACTGTATACTCGAGGTCTACAGAGAGCCATTTTTGCCTTGACGGTCCTCTGTTATTGGTATCGTCGCCATAAAATCAGGAAACAACCCAGCAAAAAGGGAGGAAGGGGAGGGGAAATAAGCAGCGTATTATCATGATGATGATGATGATAATGATGACGCTATATCATTAGATGGAAGAATACGTTTCACCAGACATTTGCTGCTCCATCAAAACATTACTGGGGGTCTTTTCTCGGAGAGTTTCAGAGGTCGTTATCTTTTCCAAGAGGGGGTTTCGGCTGTAGCTGGAGAGAGTGGGGCGAGATATGAAATGTGTGTAATGTTTTGCATGACATGTCTTTTGACTTTTGACAAAACAGCGCGGTAGTCACAGAGAGAGAGAGAGAGAGAGGTTTGGTTGGTATTGTGAATACAAAGCCAGAAACGTGCATGTCAACGCTTTTTGTGCTTTTATTTCTTCCCCGTGTTACCGCGTAATTTGCGAAATAGCTAAGTAGATATCTGTAAAAGTTGAGCAAGCCAAAGAACATTAGTTTTGTTTCTGAGCTCAACTTTTTTTTACAAGCCAACCGTGTACAGATTGTAGGTAGGTAGGGAGGATGGTAACGTGTTTTCAACCTTTTTGTCAAAAATCCTCATACACCATCTTGGGACCGGATATTATGTTGGGGAAGAAGTGCTTTTTAGGGAGAACAAGCTTACCTCAAATCACAACATATTTTCAGGTTATTATATATATATGAGCTATTTTTAAAACGACACGACGTGAGAAAGCTACCAGAGCAGAGGTCTTTCTCTCTCGCTAAAAATGTGGTTTTGAAAGAGAGGAAAAAAAAGATATTTGGGATCAAACAAACAGAAATCGTCCTTTGATGATTTATGATGACAGAAATATTATGCGCACTCTTGTCGTATCTAACTGACTATCTATATGTTCTTCTAATACACAATCAATGAAACTGCTCCCACCACCGCACCGCGACAATCTGAAATACACAAAGCCTGAGTTACGACAGAACTGTTGGCAAAAGCACAAGACAAAATGTAAGTAATCTTCTCCCGCCCACTTGGAGAGTGTATATATATGGAACATTGTCTTTTTCTAACTGTAGTCCTTTCAAGTTTAGGAAACTACAATAATGCTATTTATTGTGATATATGGTCGACTTAATGAATTGGTAAGACTGTCTGCTCAAGGAAAAAATGTCGAGATCATTTTACCGGTTGAAAAAGGAAAACGTCCCATTTATTTTGAATCACAGCGTCATTTATCACCAACTCAAGTGAATTCCGGGGGTTTGTGTGCGGCTGTATCGACTTTTTCTGGGGGAGAACACCGAAATAGGCACACCGTGTGTGCCTAAATGTAAGTTTTAGACCTGATGTTATTACCATTTAATAATGATGTTAAATATTCATTCAGCCACTACTAATCCAACTTTTGCATTAGGACATGGGCTGTTTTCTTAATACACCTTAAATGCGTGTGAAGTGAAGTTGACAATATCCCTGAAAATTTCATTCTCTTCCCTTCATTTTGCGTCCAATGGCTTGTACAGGCTGCCCTTTTACTACTCGCTTTACGTCCCACACCGCCTATTACATCCACGAGGAAAGTTCTTTTAATGCAAATATCGGGGCACTCTAAAGGAACCCACACGTAGAATTAGGCAATGCATACGGAAATTTTACTAATCCAACTTTTGCATTAGGACATGGGCTGTTTTCTTAATACACCTTAAATGCGTGAGAAGTGAAGTTGACAACATCCCTGACTGAAAATTCACTTCATTTTGCGTCCAATGGCTGGTACAGGCTGCCCTTTTACTACTCGCTTGACATCCCACACACCGCCTATTACTGCCGCGAGGAAAGTTCTTTTAATGCAAATATCGGGGCACTCTAAAGGAACCCACACGTAGAATTAGGCAATGCATACGGAAATTGGAAGGTGAGGTGACAGGGACAGGAGCCAACTATTACGGGAACTTCCAACAAGGATTTGCCTGGCTGTGTGGACAAGCTTCTATATAAGCACCCCCAAAAGTTCGGGTCTATTCAGTCGTGGAAAGATAGGAGGATGTATACCTAATTTACATTTTTTTTCTCTAAAAAACTCCCACTCCTTCCCAACTTTCACCTGCACCCCTTTAAAAACGGAGGGGAGAAGCCAACGGTTATGTGACGTTTTAATGTGTGCTGCTGCTCTCAGATGAATAGCTGCACAGTCTACCGAAATGCCGTTAAGATGAGTTTTAAAAATAAGAGGAGCCAACCAGTTCCCCATCGAGTCGTGTAGTAGCAAGTCTATACCCGCTTATATTGATACCTGCTTTGGCACCACCAAAAACTAACCCGGACTCGATTACCCCAAAAGGACCAAAGAGGAGAGTCCTTTAGTGCACATTAATAAATCTGCGGGTATCAAAAAGAGAAAGTTCGTTTTCCGCTCGCTTTACCACATCGTCGTCGTCGTGCATCCAGTGTGCCTTCCCGAATGCCGGAAGAGAGGAACCAAAACGAGAGCGCCATAAAAAAAATATAAAGCTTTTTTGCAGTCCTGCACCATCTGCGTCGTATTATTACACCTTGTCTTCCTCTTTGTTATTCCTCGTGAGCTCCACCACAGCATAAATACTCTTTACCGCCTTATCCTTGTAGATTTTGTACTTTAGCGTTTCCTCTCTTCAATTCTGAAATGTCACATTCCTTTGTTTATCCTTCCTGACAGATCCGGCTTCAGGGGGCTTTTGCCCAGTAATGTTAGCTAAGGACTACTTCCTTGCTCGTACGTACGTACCCCACGTAATTTATCCCGCCTTCAGGAAAAGGTTTATCTCTCGCTTTCTCCTCCATTGTACACACCAATGATTAAAATCGAAATGTTTGTGCGGCTCCGCGCCAGAAAACACAGAGAGGCATCGCCATATAAAAAGGATGCAAGATTTTTTTGCTTAAAATGTGACCAGACTCTCCTCCTCAGCCGTGAATGTTTCCCGTTGTTTTCTGATGTCCTTTTCTCTCATAAAAATGAAAAAGAGTTTTTTCTCAGGTTCTCTACAGAATGCATAATAATAGTACCTCATACATTGTTTTACAGGGGAATATACACACACACATGGTAGTGAGGTGTGTCTACGAAAACCCGCTAGCAAACGATCTTGATCACACAAATCAGATATATTTTTGTCATCCTTCACTGCTTTTTTAAACCGGGACAACTGGCGCTGAGAAGGAAAAGTGTACTGTATTATGACTCGAGAGCAACCATAACCAGTTGCGTATCTCTAGTGAGAATGTTTTAACTTTAGCTATATCGATGCTCCTCGCTATATACTTCCACGCTGTCTTACAAATAGGTACAATATTGCGCAACCACAAATTACGTATGACATTTCATTTTCGTCCAGAGTACCGTATACCGTATAACATTATCAGAGAGAGAGGACGAGAGAGAGAGAAGTACATAAAAAGTTTGACTGGAGACCATATACAAGATAATGACGACGGTTTAGACTGTCTGGAATATTTACGTTATGATATTTTAACGACATGCAAAAGTGTGGCAGTTTGTAGCGTCAACTCCTTTTTCCCCATCCCCGAAACCCCCTCCCGAGCAGGAAAATTTGGAAAGAAAAAGAAAGTGGAAAAAGAGCTCTGTGTGCCAAGGAAAAGGGTGCAAATAAAAACGCCTTTCTATTTTCCCGGAGAAAGTAGTCCTAAAACAATGATTCGCCCCGGTAAATGGGCTTATCTGTACATAAAAGAGTCGCAGTCTGTCAAAAAAACGGAGAATGAGCGAGAAACAAAAGCAAATACATATCTCATCTGAAGGGAAAAAAAGAGAGAAAGGTACCATTAATAGGAAGAAAAGTACTCCCAGGCTCCGCCGTATGTGGGCGCTCCAATAGACCCAGTCCTCCTGTGTTCTTTCTCTCTCTCCAGTTTTCACAGAAAGCAATATCGTCGTCCCTGCGTCGTTGTTTGGTGGGAAAAGTAAATTTTGGCTGTTTTGTTCCTCCTTGTGACAAAGCGACTTTTTCTGGGAAAGAATTACAGAAGCAAACTTGTTCGTAGCAGAGAGAAGCTTTCCTCTTTTTTTCGGAGAAACTTTTTCAAAAGTAAAATGAAAGCTGGTGCTCGCAAACAACAACTCTGGTCTGACCGACTACTACTCCTAGTGGAAATTATTACACGGCTGTTGCAGTGGTCGTGGTTGTAATCGTGTTTGATGATGATGCTCCCTAAACACACTGTTATCATTCACTAGTCTGCGTGCTTTCCGGAGAATAAAAGTTTTACTTAAAGGCGCACAGAGGCGTGAGAATGCACGTGGCTGAACGCTGTTTTATACGGACAGGCATAAAATTATACTTTGTAGCAGAGCACCCTGTGTACACACACACAGAGACACACACACTGTCTTCCTGACTGTCACTACTACACGTACGGCACACACACACACAGATTGGGAGGAATAGATTTTGTAAGAAAAAGTTTCCTTTTTTCCTTTTGTCTTCCTTTTTTTGTCTGGTCACTCTCCCAGAGTCACTTAAGTGCGTAGGTTGACTACTTTCTCCCTCGAAGAGGAGGAGTAATACTTTTTTTTTCAGGAAAAAAAACACTGGTCGAGCTTACAGCTTAGCTGGCAGAGCAGACGGAAAAAACGGCGGGGGAAGTGATACGCGACAGCAAAGCACAGTCACTCTTAATCTAGAACCAGAGGAACAAGCACGACTTTTGGGGGAATCGAGAAGGAAAAATTATGACTTTTTTTTCTATTGCGGAGGAGGATGTTGCTGGTAGGGGCTTGCCAGTTTCAATATCCTTGAGAGAGAGCGAAAGAGGAAGATGATTTGGATTTACTATTTTTTTCCACAGGGTTAAATCTTACGTGATGTCTGTAAATATCCGGTTTACTTTTCCAGTCGTCCTTTTGATGCTTTTATTACTAATTTCATCTCAATGGTCTCTCTGAGCAGGGGGAAGCTTTTATAGAAGGTCCATCATATCATAAGGGAAACGAGTCCATTTCTCCGATCGAGCATTGCGACATTTTATTCTGTTTAATTCTTTGCTCAACGAAACGAGTCTTTTTATCGGGAAGGACTTTGCTACCAGAGGCTTGCAACGTGACAGTTGGTCAAAAGCTATAAGCCGAATACAACGAGCAAATAAATAAACTTACTCCTTGTCGGGGATAACGGCTTGAGGAGAAATGGACGATTTGACCGAACACACTTTTTTATGCTCCTTCATACACAGAGTAGCTGCCCGTTACAAAAGAGACATTAAAACATACACGCGCGCACGTACAAACTATCAACTCTAAAAAGTACACTCGCTGGTAGCGTCGTAGATTATAGACGGATCGGTAGTCGCTTGTCTTTAGATGCGGCTGTTTATTCACCACACGGATCGATAAGAAATTTCAATAAGACAACCTCCCTGGAACTGTTTCCCCGAAAAGGGCGCGTGGCTCCTTGTAAAACACCAGTCCAACCGTATTCACGACGGAAAAGGGAATTTATTTGCGGTGTCCACCATTTTTCTCCCTCACATCATCCTCATCTTCCACCCCTGAACTTTGGAATTGATTTGGCAGAAAAACGCAAAAAATTAGGCTGGCGTTTATGACGGCTCGCAATGAAGCGGCGGCGGCAACAGAGTAGCAGCAGCAGCAGCAGATGTAAGTAACGAACACCTTGAAAGGTATACATCAACTAAAGATGAACGCTTCCCCAAAGCTCTTTGTTGGTCCCAATAATACCCTTTCGCATTGAACAATGAGCCACAAGCAGCAGTGGTGGTGCAGCCATGCAGCGCCTGGTAAAATGGTAATGTTGTGGTTATGAAGGATTAAGAAAAACGCGTAAAAGGATTGTATTCACTTTGGGGTGAATTTTTGCAAGGCACTGCTGCTGCTGCTGCAGCTACTACTACCCCGTCTACTACAATTACATTCACAACAGCAGCACTGCCAAGTAGTCAGTAGTAGTCAAGAAACAGAGGCTGTTGCATTTAGGATGCAGCGACAAAAGGCAATGCTTCAAACAGGGAAAAAGTTGTGGGAAGAACGTGATCAATGCTAAAAAGAACATATTTTCGTTCTGACTATAAACGGATGCTGGTGTGTGTATGTGTGTGTGTGTGTGTGAGTGCTTATTGTTAGCAGTACTTAAAATTGAATCAAGCTTTTTTTCATTTTTATCACACACACACAGTCTCTCTTGCTAATTTTGTTGCAGTCTCTCTACGATGATGATGTGGTGTGTGTGATAAAGGGTTGGTTGGCTTGATACAATTTGTGAGTCCACAACAGGGCTCTCTCTCTCTCTCGGCAGTAGCGTGTAAAAAGATGTATTCGCTCACCATGATTATGATTATGCTTGTCTTGTGGTGATGGTGGCCCTGTTTAAGGTAAAGTAGGGCTTCTCTCTGTGTTAAGCAGGGGATGTATAATATGTACATATATGAAAAATTGAAGAAGGCCCCATTGTAATGACAGGTACAAAAAGTCTGCACATCGACAGTAGCGGCTAATTTTTTAAACAATGAACGCTATCATGCATTGTGACGTGAGTCGTCGTCGTCGTCGAAGTCGTCGTCGTAAAGGGAAAAAGGTAGCAGCTTGGTTGAAATCGTAATATAGTAATAATAATAATAATAATAATATAATGTGTAAGTAAGCATATGTTCTGCTAAAAGAGCAGAGTCATTAAAAGTAAGGAGACCTATTTAGCATTCTGACAGCAGGGCTATACACATTTAT
The DNA here is from genome assembly GCA_027744055.1 of Callyntrura sp. NNG-2020. Lineage (NCBI taxonomy): Eukaryota > Metazoa > Arthropoda > Collembola > Entomobryomorpha > Paronellidae > Callyntrura > Callyntrura sp. NNG-2020. The sequence goes on along the minus strand of JAHZNE010000968.1, from coordinate 6,071 downwards.
TGTTTCCTAAACTGAAGACCCACAAAATCGGAATTAACGAGTTGCATGCACTGTGCATATCCTCATCTTGATTCAGGAGGAGGAGGAGGGGGAGGCGGAGGATGATTCTTATCGGGGAATTGTGAAATTACAACTGACTGACTGGGATATTTTTATGGTTGCAAAAATTGGCGAGTTTAGTGCAGCAGCAGAAAGCATGCTGCTTTTTGAAGAGATAACGTTCTTTTAAGAAATTTCACAGAATTACATCAGAATATATTGTACCCGTTGCAAAATAGTAAAACTGGCAGTCGTTGAGAGAGAGAGAGAGAGAGAGAGAGAGAGAGAGAGAGGTCACTCAGGAGGTAGTTGCTTGATGAACTGGTAGATTTGTGCTGTGTGTCGTTTAATAGAAAATGTTCAAAGCTTTGCCAGTTCCGCAAAAAACAATTTCCGGTGGAGGGCTCCTTTCCCGCGAAGTTGTATCGCATTAGAGAGGTTCGATTGAACGATCCGGCATGGAGATAAACAAAACCTTGCGGTAGCCGTAGATAAAAAAAAGAGAAATGTTTCAACCAACTTGCGTTGTACTTGCGTATTATTATTATTGTTATTATTACAGGAACGAGTGTAAGGTGAAGGTGAAACTGCGCTGCAACTTGCTTACAACATGACTGGATGGGCAAATACAACACACACACACACACACACATACACAACAACAACAACGTAATAAACCAAACAAAAAAGGTTGCGTGCATGGTCATGGGTTGAAAAGTGAAGTTATTGACTGTTGTTGAGTCGGCAAAAAATCCCTTTTTCTCTTCTTCTTATTGAATCCAGCTAAAAATGTGAGCCTCTTTGAGCTACTAGCTTTGAAATCATAAATTGAACCAGTTTTGTATTTAAAAAACTGGAAATTTTAGTTCATTTCGCGTTCTTCTGTCATTCCCTCTGTAATCAAACCGTCGCTGTCTATAAAAAATATGGTGGACGTACAACGTACATGCATCTCTTCTTTTTTTCACCGTACCGAAATAGTGGAAATGCAGTTTACCTTTTCCTCTCAGTCAGTGCATAAGTCTTTCTGTGAGTGTAAAAAAGCGAGAGAGAGAGAGAGAGAGAAAAAAAAAATTCAAATAAAAAACGAATTTAATAATCCTCCTCTCTGCAAGCAATATACGATTGATTAAGTTGATTAATTTTTGAAGCTCCCCGCAAAAAAAATCCTGCTGCATTTCACTCAAATGAGAATCCGGTAGTATTTAATGAAGCGAAAGCTACCATAAAAGCGTAATTGATGATACAGAAAAGTGATTTTGCTACCTGGTTTAAACAAAACCGTCGTTGTCATCATCATCATCATCATCATCAGAGACGTGCTCTCAGGGATGCAGAGGGGATTAATGATATGTGAAAATGATTCAAACGAAAAGCATAAATGAAAAAAAAATTATATATAATATAATAGAAAATGTGAAAAGTTCACTGAACACATTATGATCTTATGTGCGGTTTTGCTCTGGCTCCTCGCTATCTCCCTTTCCTTTTATGTGTACATTAAAGTCATTCACGCATACCTAAGGTACAACAGAAACGCATCTTCTTCAGAGAAAATGGCAATATTGTGGATGATGATGATGATGATGATGATAAGTTAAGCGCATTTCTATTTTTTCTGGGGGTACAGACATCTTTTCGTTTAACCTGTTGCAATACAGTTATTATTGTATGTAAATTGAAACAGAATTTGGCACACGGGGAAAATGCATATTATTAGAGCTCCTGTTCTATTATCTACTGTTAGAGGGCTGATTGAAAGTGTCAGAGAAGACGGTTGTTGGGAGTATTTAAGGGGAGACACTAGGATGTTCACGAATTACAGTAGTCACATAGGTAATAAGAAGATGCGAAGTTCACAACCAATTGGGAGTGAGTAACGGCAAGGTTGTCATCAATTTTTATTTTTTGACGATTACACATCCTGAAGCAGGATATGGTTTTACCCCTGGAAAGCAGCGTTATTCATCATTTTCGACAAATTACATTTGACTACAAGACAATTTGAAAGAAAAACAAAGTAGTTACGCTTTTTTTACATTTGCTCTCGTCCATTTGTATGAAGGCTACTAATGTACAAAAATAGAAATTGCCCTGTTACGAGCCATTTTATGGCTGAAATAACAACGCGCTCCATTTTGAAGATGAAAAAGGAACCCCCTTTCAGAGTATATGGACACCCGATCCCCTAACGGAATATAGATAGCGGTATTACTGTGTTGTAAATAGTTAAATTTAAAGGAAAAAAATAAACATTTTAGAAAGCCTCCACCACTGCTGTAATAATAAGAATAATAATAATAACTACCATTAACATTACAGCTTATCTCCATTTCTATTTCTGAATTCCATTAGCCTTTAAGCAAAGCTTGGCGCATTTTTTTTCGTCCATTTGTATGAAGGCTACTAATGTACAAAAATAGAAATTGCCCTGTTACGAGCCATTTTATGGCTGAAATAACAACGCGCTCCATTTCGAAGATGAAAAAGGAAACCACTTTGCATGGACACACGATCCCCTAACGGAATATAAATAACGGTATTACTGTATTGTAAATAGTTAAATTTAAAGGGAAAAAATAAACATTTTAGAAAGCCTCCACAACTGCTGTAATAAGAATAATAATAACTACCATTAACATTACAGCTTATCTCCATTTCTATTTCTGAATTCCATTAGCCTTTAAGCAAAGCTTGGCGCATTTTTTTCTTCTTTTCTGTGCTTGTCTCAAATCGCTACTACTACTTTTCTTGCCTACTTTCTTTCAAAGGGAAAACTGAAGTCGGCAATGGAAAGAAAACAAAACGGCTTTTATCTCTCCTCTTGACTAGCCCACTCTCTCGCTCCCACACTTTGTTTGTCGTCGTTAAAAGGTTCATCGTCTTGAAATATAGCGGAATAAAAGGGAGAAACATTATTATTGTGTTCTCTTCCCAGCAACAAGTGTACGTTTGAGCGTAAACAAGCCATTAATGTCACTCACAAAAGCGGCTAAACAAAACGTGACGTAAAGAGGTGTTGCGTGAAATATTGCTCGCCAAAGTCATCATTTCAATATAACATGACTGAGCTTTTGGCTGATGAGCAGAAAATAAATCTGTTGATGGGTTCGCATTCATATATACTGATGGCATTTTATTTGTCGTCTCTTCATTGAAATGAGATAATTTCCCCCCGTCCAATCACAACGGCCTATTAATTATTAGTGCAAACACCTCTAGCCTCTCTGATAGCATTTATATACGATCTCATTAATACTAATAGACGAGTACACTTGAATTACTCCTCTTTTCTTACTCATTTGCGGCGTAAATAACGTTTATGGCGAAATTCAAGAGGAGGAAGATGAAACCAAGGAAGATGGCATATACAATTTGCCAGTCTACCGCTTTTGAACTAGACAGGTTTATAAAATAACATGTTATTATTATCACATGATGCGTCATTACATTAAATAATTCATTTCTAACAGCTCCCGCTTAAACAATGTAGCTTTGTGTAAAGAGCAAAGACAATGTAGGATGATGCATTTTGTATTTTTCTGCAGTTTATTACGTATGCGCCGTCACGAAAATCGATTTATTTTGCCAGACATTGCATAATGGGTGGTAGAATTAAGGTGTCACTTTTGTTTTGCAGAAATATTCGGTTGCATCACACATCTTATTATTATTATTACTGACATAAATCATAACGCAGCCAAAACGCTATCCAAGTAGGAGGTATGTTGTAATTGTATCTCCCTTCTTTTGAGCCACCGAACATGGCATCTGTCGTATCAAAAGTCAAAAGCTCTGCCTCCGAACTCGAACATTTTGTAGAATTCCACATTCATATTCATATTTCAAAATATCGATTCAGGGAAAGTGAAAGCAGGTTTTTACAATATTAGTGGAAGGTTCACCCCACCTGGAGCTGAGGTTCAAACTGCAAGATAGGAAATGATGCTTTGATAATGCCCTGATTTCTCCCCCCAAACCCCCCATCACCCAAAGTGGCATCCCACGAAACAGGGGGATAGGGAGTGGTGCTATTTTTTTTACTAAATTACCGACTAAACTACTCAGAAAAGGGTAAAGAAACTTGCACGTGATGTGCATTTGTGCATCAGACCGGTATCAGCCCGTATAAGTATAGACCCAAGGCCGCAATGCATAGTAATTTTAGGTAAATTCATCAATCAAATTAGCTGGCAAGTTCACCCAAAAAGGATGATGCACCGATAAAGCCTTTTCAATCTGTATATTCCTTATCGATCGAGATCTGGTCATCTCCTAATGGATTGCAAACATGTATTTACTTTTCCACTCAGGCTATAATTTATTGGTGGGCATGCCCCTCTCTCTGCCAACAACAGGAGCGTCTGTGTTATAATAAAAAAAAGCAGCGACTCGAATAGAGATGACTTTCTGTGCGGCGAAAATGAGGGGAGACGCAATGCTGATGTCGATGTGGTGATATCGCTAGATCACCATTTCGCTGTTGCTGTTTGGGTGTTCGGCTTTGCACTTTGCCCTACTCAACTTACCATAAACCATTACTTGTCGCTCTGCTCAATTCCCATATTATAATTTTAGGTCAGGGATCATTATCGTTGGAATCAGATTAATCATGTCAATTAATTCCGCATTGTAAATACCAGCTTTCTTTGAACATCAAATTGGGGAGTATGATAGTGTATGTATGTCCCCTTCCCTTCATGGAGAGAAAAATTCATTTTATTTACCATCGCGTGATGATTCCTTGTGTAAACACGTATATGCCTATCCACTTTAAATGATACGATACGAACAGTATTGCTTTTTCAAAGTGCCATTCAGCAGCAGAGCCAATTACTTTGAAAGAACCTCTTTGAAGAACAAACACTTCCATGAAAAGCCTGAAAAGTTGTCTGCTTCAGCTTCAAAGCATCCTGAAATGGTAGGGTAAAGTGTGCCCCTCTCTGAAACATTATTGCGCTGGTGTCGCCTCTATATACACGATCGTCTGCGTGTGTGTGTATATGCTCCATGTATTAAAGCCATCTTCTTTGACGGGGGTCGTTGTGAGAGCCCTACTTGTTTTGTTTTCAATCGGAAGGGGAAAACGGGATTCCTTTGTGTGCCATACCTCTGACCCTACAAACTTCGCGAGACACAACAGCTCCTGCCTTCTGCCTAACTTCCAAAGACATTTCAAATCTGTTTGAAAACACCAGGAAATAAATTAGTAAATTCTACACTAGGCCGGGGGAGACTGATCAAAAGTTGGAAGATCGATCAAATTTACAACAAAATTGCTTTCTAATTCGTGTATACCCCTTCCCCAAAGGCACGCTTACGTATAGGTTGGTACAGGTTCCTATATGGATTCTTCTGACAAAAAGCGTATTGACGTTTTCCATTTCATTAGTTTCCCGATGACAGCGTAGACTTTTATGTGTATGAGCGCCGCACTTACCTAAAATGCTCCCTCTGAAATGGAAATGTATTTAGAGTCCCCGGGAAAGGAGGGGGAACAAAGTAAAAGGATGAAGATGACGCGTAAAAACTTTATAGTTCAAGAGGAAACGACAAGAGTGGTTCCTTTCGGTATTCTAAGGTATGTATTCATTATATTATTATTATTATTATTATAACAAAATTCCTTTTTCTTAGTTTCATTCTTCCACGAATAAGACGCAAATCACACAACTCGAAATTCATCATAATTAATAATTGCGGACAAAATTGACAACATAAGTCACAGGAAGACTTGCAAGTTTTACAGACCGGGGGAAAATAACACAAATCGTACATACAACAACTTATTATAAGTTTTCTTATATAAATCATAAGGAGTACATACACACCCATACAAGCGGACATGTACATACACGGTGGTGGCAGGGAACAGTTAAAAATATTGCGAATGCTCGAATGCGATTAAAATGATCGTATTAAAGATTTTGACAGGACAAACATAACAGAGTCACGGAATAATACTCTTATTATTATTATTGTTATTATTATTATTATTATTATTATTATTATTATTATTAAAACAACTCCAC